>RJWJ010006948.1:0-59823 GCA_004363605.1 Indri indri | reverse complement strand
AGATGGCATATCTTATTCACAGAGGACATAGTCATGAATATAGAAAACTCTAAGAAACCTATAAAAAAGTTACTATTACTGGAACAAACAAGTGAGTTTAGAAAGATCATAGGATACATGGTGAATACATAGAAATCAAATGTATTTTAAAGTCTAGTAATGAAGACTAAGAACGTAAAATTAAAAAAACCCTATTGTTAATAATAGTACCCAAAACACGAAATGAATAGGGAAAATTTAACAAAATATGTAAAAAACCTATACACCATATACTGAAGACTACAAAACATTTCTGAGAAAAATGAAAGATCTAAATAAATGGAGAGATAATCCTTGTTTACTTATTCAAAGATGCCACATTGTTAAGATGTCAATTCTGCCTAAATATATCTATATACTCAATGCAATCTCAAACAAGATTCTGGAAGAAAATTTTGTATACACTAACAAGCTAATACTAAAATTTACATGGAAATGAAATGACCTAATCACTAAAACAATTTTGAAAAAGAAGAAGAAAATTGGAAGGCTCACTCTATGCAATTTCAAGGCTCATTATAAAGATTATAAAGCTGTAATAATCAAGAGAGTATGATTTTGGCATAAAGGAAGAGATAGAGAGATTTTAAAAATCAACGAAAAAGAACAGAAAGTTTAAAGGTAAACCCACCATATATATGGCCAATTGATTTTTTACAAAGATAAGGTAATGCAAAGGAGGGTTGATGGTATTTTCAGGAAATGGTGCTGAAATACCTGGATATCTATTTGGAAAATCAATCAGGAATTCATCCACTGGAGTGAAATTTGACCCTCTTAACTCACAACATAAATTAAAATTAAGTCAAAATGGATCATGGACCCATAAATAAAAGCTAAAACTTTAAAGACACTTGCAGATAAAACAAAGGAAAAGTATTACCTTTGGGTAGGCAAAGATTCTCAGATAGAACATGAAAAGCATAAGCAATAAAACAAAGTGATGAATCGGGCTTCATCAAAATTTAAACCAAACAGAAATTCAGGAGCTAAAAATACAATAGCTGAAAGTAGGCAGAAGAAAGATCAATGAACTTGAAGACAGGACAATGGAAATTATCAAGTCTGAGGAACAGAAAGAAAAAAAGGTAGAAGAAAAGTGAACATGTGGAAGATCATCAAGTGGCCCAACATACGCGTGTGGGAGTTCCAGAACAAAAACAGAAAGAGAGGCAGAGACAATATTTGAAGAAATAATAGGTAAAAATTTCCCAAATGTGATAAAATACATGAATACACACATCTAAGAAATATAAAGAGCTCCAAGTAAGATGAATCTAAAGAGAACCACACAGAGACACATAATCAAACTATCCAATGACAGAAACAAAGAGAGAATCTTGAAAGCAGCAAGAAAGAAACATATACAAAAGATCTTCAATAATATTATCAGCAACTTCTTATGAGAAACTTTGGAGGCCAGAAGGCAGTGGGCCAATATATTTAAAACACTAAAAGAAAAACAAAAAACCAGAAAAACTGTCAACCAAGAATCCTACATCTGGCAAAACTGTCCTTCGAAAGTGAGGAAGAAATCAATACATTTTCAGATAAATAAAAGCTGAGGGAGTTGGTTACCATTAGACATGTACTGCAAGAAATGCTTAAGGAAGTCCTGCAAAGTGAAATGAAAGGATGCTAGATAGTAACTTGAAGCTATATGAAAAAATAAAAATTTCAATAAAGGTAAATACATGGGCAATTATAAAAGATGGTATTATTTTAAGACTGGTTTCTAACTTTAGTTTTTGTTTTCTAAATGATTTAGGAGGCTAATGCACCTTTTAAAAAATTATTAGTCTAAAAGCTAGTCTTGCCATATGCTGGTTTGTAACACCATATTTTTCTACATAAGTTAAGAGACTAATATATTTTTGTTTGTTTGCTTTTTTAGAGATGGGGTCTCTCCCTGTTGCCCAGGCTGGAGTACAATGGCACAATCATAGCTCATTGCATCCTGGAACTCCTGGGCTCAGGTGATCCTCCTGCCTCAACCTTCTAAGCAGCTGAGACTACAGGTACGTGTTACAATGCCTGGCTAATTTTTTAAAAAATTTCTTAAAGATGAGGACTGACCTCAAGTTATCCTCCCACCTCAGCTTCCCAAGCAGCTGAGATTACAGGCATAAGCCACCACACTTGGCAGAGACTAATATACTTAAAATAATTATTATTTTCTCTTTTGGGACACATAAAGTATAAGGATGTAATTCTGTGACACCAACAACCAAAAGAGGTGGAAATAAAGCTGTAAAGGACCAGAGTTTTTATGTGTTATTGAAGTTATGCTAGTTTAAATTCAAATTATAATGTTATAACTTTATAATGTTACATGTAATCTTCCTGGTAACCACAAAGAAAATAGCTATAGAATATATACAGAGGGAAATGACAAATAAATTTAAACATTTCATTATCAAAAAATCTACTAAGCACAAAAGAAGATAGTAATGCAGGAAATAAGTAACAAAAAAACTATAAGGGGCTAGACACAGTGGCTCACACCTGTAATCTCAGCATTTGGGGAAGCTGAGGTAGGAGGAACTCTTGAGCCCTGGAGTTTGAGACCAGCCTGGCAACATAGCAAGGCCTTGTCTTTACAAAATATAAAAAAAATTAGCCAGGTGTGATGGTATGCACCTGTGGTTCCAGCTACTCCGGAGGCTGAGGCAGGAGGATCACCAGAGCCCAGGTGTTCCAGGTTGTAGCGAGCTGTGATCATGCCACTGTACTCCACCCTGGGTGACAGAGTGAGATTCTAGCTTGAAGCAAAAAAAAAGGCTACAGACATATACAAAACAAATAACAATATGACAGAAATAAGTCTATCCATATCAGTAATTACTTTAAGTGTAAATAAATTAAACTCTCTAATCAAAAGATGGAAATTAGAATGGATAAAAAATACATGATCCAATTCTATGCTGTCTAGAAGAGACTCATTTTAAATCCGATGACACAAATAAGTTGAAAGCGAAAGGATGGAAAAGATAGTCTATTCAAACAGTAATCAAAAGAGAGTAGGGGTGGTGACACTAATATCAGACAAAAAAGACTTTAAATCAAAAAAGTCTACAAGAGACAAAGAAGGACATTATATATTAATAAAAGGTTAAATGCAGCAAGAAGATATGACAATTATAAACATTTACACACCTAATAACACACCATCAAAATACATGAAGCAAAAACCGATAGAACTGAAAGGAGAAATCAGTAGTTCTACAATAATAGTTGGATACTTATATAACCCACTCTTAATAATGGACAGAATAACTAGATGGAAGATAAGTAAAGAAACAAAGGACTTAACACAATAAACCAACTGGATTTGACAGAAATATACAGAACATTCTGCCCCAAAACCGCCAAATACAAATTATTTTCAAGTGCACATAGAACATTTCCCAGGAAAGACCATGCTAGGCCACAGATTAAATCTCAATCTCAAGAGATGTAAAAAGAAAGTATCACAAAAAGTATCTTTTCTAATCACAATGGAATGAAGTCAGAAATCAAAAACTGGAAAATTGATAGATCTGTGGAAATTAAACAACACACTTTTAAACAACCAATAGATCAAAGAAGAAATCACAAAGAATATTAGAAAATAGAAATGAGTGAAAATGAAATACAACACAGCAAAACTTATGGAATGCAGTGAAAAAGTGCTAAGGAGGAAATTTATAGCTATAAACACATTAAAAAACAAAAAGGACCTCAAATTAACACTCTAATATTATAAATTAAGGAACCTAAAAAAAGAACAATCTAAATCAAAAGCTGGCAGAAGAAAGGCAATAATAAAGATTAGAGTAGCAATAAACAAAAACAAGGACAGAAAAACAATAGAGAAAATCATTGAAATTAAAAGTTGGTTCTTTGAAAAGGTCAACAAAATTGACAAACTTTTAACTAGATGAACTAAGAAAATAAAGAGAGAAGACTCAAATCACTAAAATCAGAAATGAAACTGAGAATGTTATTGCTAATTCTAAAGAAATTAAAAATGATTACAAGAGAGTACTATGAACAAGAGTACACCAATAAATCAGATAACATGAATGAAATGGACAGATTCCTAGAAACACAAAACTTACCAAGCTTAAATCACAAAGAAATAGAAAATTTGAATAGATCTATCGCTATTAAGGAGATTAAATCAGTAATCAAAATCTCCTGACAAAGAAAAGCTCCAGACCCTGATGGCTTCACTGCTGAATTCTACCAAATATTTAAAAAAAAAAATTTTTTTTTAGAGACAGGGTCTCACTCTGTTCCCTAGGCTGGAATGCAGTGGCATGATGATACTTCGCTGTAACCTCAAACTCCTGGGCTCAAGCGATTCTCCCACCTCAGCATCCTGAGCAGGTGGGACTACAGGTGTGCACCACCATGCCAGACTAATTTTTTAATTTTTTTGCAGAAACCAGGTCTCACTATGTTGCCCAGGCTGGTCTTGAACTCTTGTTCACACGAAATTTTCTTGCCTTGGCCTCCCAAAGCACGGGAATTATGGGAGTGAGCCACCACGCTGGCCTTCAAACATTTAATGAAAAACAAAAGCCAATCCCCCTCAAATTTTTCTAAAAATATGAAGGGGAGGGAACATTTCTTAACTCGTTCTATGAGACCAGCATTACCCTGATGCCAAAGCCAGGCAAAGACAAGAAAACAAACTATAGATCAATATCTCTTATACACATTCATTCAGAAATCCTCAAACGAAAACTAGCTAGCAAAATTCAGCAGCATATTAACAGGATTAAAAACCATGACCAAATGGGATTTATTGCAGGAATGCAAGGATGCCTCAACATGTAAAAATCAATCACATTAACAGAATGAAGGCGGGGGCGGGGAACCCAACTACATGATTATATCAATGGATGCAAAAAAGCGTTTGAAAAATCCAACACCTTTTCATGATAAAAACACTCAACAAACTAGCAATAAAAGAAAACTACCTCAACAGAATCAAAGCTACATATGAAAAATTCACAGTGAAAATATCATACTCCGTGTATAAAGATTGAAAGTTTTTCTCCTCTAAGATCTGAAACAAGGCAAGGATGCCTGCTTTCACCACTTCTATTTAACACAGGACTAGATGTTCTAGACAAAGCAATTAGGTAAGAAAAAGAATAAATGGCATCCCAACGTAAAGGAAGAAGTAGAATTATCTCTATTTACAGATGATATAATCTGACACATTAAAAACCCTAAAGATTCCACCAAAAACTGTTAGAATTAATAAATGAATTCACCAAAGTAGTAGGATAGAAAGTCAACACAGAAAAGTCATGCATACTAACATGAACAATCCCAAAAGAAAGTTACAAAAAATTTCCATTTATAATAGCATCAAAAAGAATAAAATACTCAAGGATAAATATAATAAATACTTAACCAAATAGGTGAAAGACTGGTACAAACTATAAAACATTGCTGAAATAAATTAAAGAAGATAAAAATAAATGGAAACACATCCCACATTCATGGATTGGAAGACTTAATGTTGCTAAAATGTCAATACTACCCAAAGCAATCTACAGATTCAATGCAATCCCTATCAAAATCTCAATGCCCCTTTTTATAGAAATAGAAATACCCACCCTAAAATTCATATGTACTCCCATGGGACACCAAATAGCCAATACAATCTTGAAAAATAAAGCTGGGAAACTCATACTTCCTGATTTCAAAAATCACTAAAAAGCTACAATAATCAAAAGAGTGTGGTACTGGCCTAAGACAGATATATAGACCAATGGAATAGAATAAAGAACCCAGAAATTAAACCCTCAAATAAATGGTCAAATGATTTCTGACAAAGGTGTCAAAACCATTTGGTGGGGAAAGAACATAGTCTCTTCAACCAGTGATCCTGGGAAAACTGAATATTCAAGAAGCAAACAAATGAAATTGGACCCTTACCTAACACTACATACAAAAATTAACTCCAAATGGATCAAAGACACCAATGTTAAAACTAAAAGTATAAAAACATTAGAAGAAAACATACAGTAAAAGCTTCATGGCATTAGATTTGGCAGTGATTCCCTGGATATGACACCAAAGGCATAGGTAATGAAAAAAAAATTGGACTTCAAAAAAATTTTAAAAATTTGAGCACCAAAAGATAACATCAACAGAGTAAAAAGGCAACCCACTGAATGGGAGAAAATATTTGCAAATTATATATCTAATAAGGGATTAATATCCGGAATATTTAGAGAACTCCAAAACTCAACAAGAAAAAAGCAAACAACCGAATTAAAAACTGGGTAAAAAACTTGAATAGATATTTCACCAAAAAAGATATACAAATGGCCAATAAGCACATGAAAAGATGCTCAATATCACTAATCATTAGGAAAATTCAAATCTAACTATAATGAGATACCACCTCACATCCATTAATATGGCTACCATAAAAAAAAAAAAGCCCAAATATAAATATTGGTGAGAATTTGGAGAAACTAGAAATTTCTCCCCGTTAGTGGGATTGTAAACTTGTATAGCCACTGTGGAAAACAGTATGGTGGACCCACAAATATTAAAAATAGAGTTTCCATATGAACTAGCAATTCCACTTCTGAGTATATACCCAAAAGAATTAAAAACAGGGTCTCAAAGAGATATTTTTATATCCATGTTTATAGCAAAATCACAATAGCTAAAACATGGAAGCGACCCAAGTGTCCATCAGTGGGTGAATGAATAAGCAAAATGTGGTATATACATATTATGAAATATTCAGCCTTTAAAAGGAAAGACATTCTAATATATGGTACAATATGGGTGAAAGTTGAGAACATTATGCTAAGTGAAGTAAGTAAATCACAAAAAGACAAATACCGTTATGATTCCAACCCATACGAGGTACTTAGAATAGTTGAAATCACAGACACAGACATAGTTGCCAGGGGTTAGGGAGAAGGGGAAATGGACAGTTATTATTTAAAGGATATAGAACTTCAGTTTTAAAAGATGAAAGGAATTGTGGAGTTGGATGGTGATGGATGTTTAATGTTATGAATATACTTAACACTGAACTGTAGACTCAAAAATTGTTAAGATGATAAATTTTATATTATATGTACTTTATCATAATAAAAAGTTTGGAAAAAAAGTATATTATTTCTATTAACTGGAATCCAATAAGGAAGTTCTGAATTTCTCAAAAAGCATGATAAAATGATCTTGGTTAAATACAAAGGCATTACAAAGATGGCTTCAATTTACAGCAATATATCAAAAATCTTAACATAAACTAAGTACATTTTTATAAAATCTTCTAACAATTATTTTGGGTGATGAAATGAGAAGGAACTAACACAGTAACAATTTTTATCAAAAATAGAACACAACAATACCTTGGAGGCACGAATCTGCCTGTGAATATCTGTTAGTTGTTGGATTTTGTATTCGAGCTCTGAAATCTGGGCTTGAAGCCAAGTCCATCGACTGCCAACTCTTGCTCTGTCTACAAGCCACTTCCATTCAGTACTAAAGTTACTGTGAACAAGACACACACTGTTAGTCAAAGCACAGAGGCCAATCAACTTTTCACAGAGACTGCTTAATAACTTCCTTGACTTCTATCATAAAATCCAATTTCCTTTATAAAACATTTAATTATACAAAGGGAGAATGGCAGATTGACTTCTTATAAGGAAAAAAAAAGATTTAATTTCCTTACCTTTCCAGCCCATAAGTACCTGTTTTTATTCAGTATTACACGTCGTGTAGTAGGATAATCCCTCTGCTACTTAGTACTTTATTAATGCTAAAGAGCTTAAACACGGATGGGCCGGCAAAGAAAAGTAAACATGAATAACGATACTAACACCTGTAAATAAACACTGTTACATGAGATTTTTATACATAAGTAGGTGTCAATATTGGATAAGCTGTTTGAACTGTACTAGATCTAAATCTGCATAACAAACTGTAGTGTACTCAAATTTACTATATGTAATTTTCATTTGCTAAAACAGGCATCACTATTAGCTAATTAAATACTTAAAATCAATTTAGGGAAATTATCAAAAATTATTAAAAATATGAATGTTCTGCTACATTTCAAATAAGCATACAAATATATAGGTCTTGAGATGTTTGCTAAGATAAAGAACTTGTTAGAAACCTGATTCCTAGGATTTACAACCCAGAGATCACAAAGAATTTATATAAACCTTTTCATGCATATTTGAAAATAAGGATTAAATCCTCCTATTTCCTCTATCGTATGGCAAAGCACTGCTCTAATACATAGTTGTGAGATTACAAATTAATTACTTAATGAAAACATTTCAACTATTCCAACTAGAAAAAAATTATTTGGGATTACGGGTGGTGTGACAGAGAGAGAGAGAGAGAGAGAGAGAGAGAGAGAGAGAGAGAGAGAGAGAGAGAGAGAGAATTAATTAGGAGATGCAGATTGCCAAGGGAAAACATGACAGAAATTGAAGGTATAACTGAAGGGCAACAACTACTTAATTACAAAACATATAAATATCATAAAAAAGTATCTAACAATGCATTTATTGTCAAAACCTATAGAATGCACAACAGCAAGAGTGAACCTAATGTAAATTATGGACTTTGGGTGATGATGATGTGTTAATGTAGGTTCATCAATTGTAACCAATGCACCACTCTGGTGTGCCACACTGATAGTAGAGAAGGTTGTAAATTTGTGGGGACAAAAGGTATATGGTAACTCTCTATACTTTCCACTCAATTTTTCTGTGAACCTAAAACTTCTCTAAAAAATAAAGTTTACTAATTTTTAGAAATACGTTTAACTATAATGGAATATCTTTCATGTAACATTAGCCAGAGAAAACATTTATTCTAAGAGATCATTTAATGTCAGATAAACAGAATGCAATTGTTGTAACTTTGCTATAGAGAATTTATTCCTTAAAATAGGATTTTATATTATATTAATGTTTCCAAAAGGATATTTTTAAAAAATATTCTTATTTCATACATTGTGACTGACGATAGCATATAAAGTAGGATTTCTATTGGTATTATTTATTGTTTACATTGTGATTTTGTAAATTTGACATTTCTAAAAAAATCGTATTTTTATAACTACTGACAAAATAAAAGAGAACACTAGTGTATTCAAAATGCATGGTTAGCATGGATAATATTTAGTAACACTAAATGCCAATCATGAAATTAGAAAGGAAGGCAAGGGCCATAGCATGTAGTAACTTGCACAGGATAAAGTGTTTGAACTTTAATTCAAAATGAAAACTACTGGCAAGGCAGTAACAAAAAATTTTTTCCAAGCACTTGGGCTACTAAGTAGAGAAAGCATCATGGTGGGACATGAGAGAAAATAAGGAAACCAATTAAAATGTAACTATATTAATGTGGGTACGGTACAAATAGTGGTCTCCAAATATTTCATGTGCTGCCCTACATTTCTCAGCCTCATTTGCATTTAGGTTGGAGTCATGTGACTAATTTTCACCAGTGAGCTGTGAGGAAAAGTGACACTGTCATTTCCAGTCCACCTGAGGACCCTCAAAGCCACTAGTGCAGGTAGTATAGTTATAAGACTGAGGAGGATCATAGTCCAAACCACACTGCACTTTATGTAAACCATAGTAGACCTCTGCTATGTTAAACCACCAAGATTAGAAGACTAATTTGTGACTTTATATATAGCCTATTCTGACTAAAATACTGAATATGAAAATGGCTTAGGCTGGGAAGTGTAGGGGAGATAAAGAAGATACATAGCTAAACGGATGGATTTAAGGTACATTTTAAAGCTGGTAAGACTTGCAGAAATACGGTGTGGAAGTAAGCAAAGGGAAAACAAAGATGATCTTACACATTCTTTAAGCTCCGGTTGGAAAATTTCCCTATAATATGCAATCTGGCTTGGCTATCAAACTGATGATTAGCTAATGGTCAAATATAACAGAGAAAAAAGAAAATTTTCATAGAGCTCATATTATTGTACTTCTGATAAAAATATTCTGATACTGAAATTAGGATTACAAAAATCATTTTTATACTCATATACTACATTAAATTATACTAACATAGAAAAATAGTAATACCAGATTAAATTTAAGTAAACTAAATCATACTTTCAATGTGTGAAATAAATTTTCTGTTAAGGATAACTTATTCTACATTTTAAGTGAATAAAATCTGTTTGCTATGCTTAAAAGTGGTAAACAAACATTCTCACCAAAAATGTTCCCTTGCCTGAAAACATGTTTTTCTCAAAAACAATTACGGTTGTAAACATGTTACAGATAAACACATGGCAACTTGCTCAAAGGAGATTAACACCTGTTATATACCAAAGTCAAAACATGTTTTATGTAAACAACTTACATAATCAATGATGCAAATTGTTTACATAAGTTACAGTGTAACCAATCAGAACATAGCTAATGCAACAGCAAACCCTTAGGAATGTGAAGCATACTCAGTGTCCACACTTCTCAAATAGCATAGAAGACTGGTCTGCCAGACCACTAAGGATACTGCCTCCCTGCATCTCTCTGGACTGTGCTAAACTGATCATAGACCACCACATGCTGAACATAAGGTGGGCCTCCTACCTCTAACAGAGATCAGGGCAAAGACATCTGTGAGTGGAGCCCAGCTGGACCAGTGGTCCCCAACCTTTTTGGCACCAGAGATGAGTTTCGTGGAAGACAATTTTTCCACAGCTGGGGTTGGGAGGCAGGGGCTGTAAATACAGATGAAGCTTCACTACCTCACCTGCCGCTCACCTGCTGCTGTGTGGCCAGTTTCCTAAGAGATGAACTGGTACAATTTCTCTTGGTACTACTTGTTGACATAATGACCCAACTCTGGCACTGTAGCACAAAAGCAGCTATAGATGATACATAAATGAATGAGTGTGGCTGTGTTCTGATAAAACTTTATTTAGAGAAACAGGCAGTGGGCCAGAATTTTTCCTTGGGACACAGTTTTCCAACTCCTGATGTAGAGCACCTTTTCATATGCTTTTTATGCTTCCCAAGGGATTACAACTTTTTTTGATGATGTGCCTATTCAAATATTTTGCCCATATTTAATTGGATTACTTTATTGTTGATACATGTTCTGTATCAGACTATATCTATTAGAAATACTTTGTCCCAGTTTATAGCATGTCTTTCTCTTTGTAATGGTGTATTTAGAGAAGTAAATTATTCTAATTTTCATGAAGCCAAATTTATCAAATTTTCTTTTTATGGTTAGTTCTTTCTGAATATTAAGAAATCTTTCCCTAACACAAAGTCATGAAGATTTTCTCATGCTTCTAAAACTTCAAGAAGTTTTAGAGTTTTGGCGTTTAGATTTATGATCTAATTCAAGTTAGTTTGTGTGTATGGTGTGAGGTATGGATCCAGATTCATTATTTCCTACAGGAAATCCAGTTTCTGAACCATTTCTTGAAAAGATTCTATTATCCTTTAACAAATAGATCCGTCTACCTATTACAGTAGAAAAACACTATAATACATAGAAGACTGTCTCTGAATACTCTATTTGTTGCCTATGCACATACAAATACAACCCCTACCCATTTGGATAGCTATCTATTATCTATGTCAGCATCTTATGTAAATGCCGTAGTACTATTATAGTTCAGAGTAATTCTTGAAATCCAGTAGTGTAAATTCTCCATTGCTATTCTTTCTTATTTGGACCATTCTACATTTGGGAATAAGCCTGTCGATCTCTATCCAAAAACGGAAGAAAACAAAACAAAAAAACTACCAGCATTTGTATTAGGATTGCATTAAATCTGTATTGCATTAAATCTTTGGTGGACAGGTGACATCTTAACAATACTGAGTCTTCCAACCAATGTATATAGTATATATCTCTGTGTATTTACATACTGACAATTTCTCTTAGCTATGTTTTATACACTTTTTAAAATTTCCCTTTATGTATTTTAATTTATAAATGCTAGAATAGAGAAATATACTTGATTTTTGTATTTTGACCTTATATACTGTGACCCCGACAAATTCACTTGTGAGTTTTAGTAGCTTCCTTATACAGACCGTTGGATTTTCAATGTATATTGTCAAGTCAACTGCAAATAAAGACATTTTGACTTATTTCTTTATAATATGGATGCCTTTATTATTCTTACCTTTTTGCACTGATTAGGAAGGAACTCTAGTGTAATGTTAATTATAAGTCATGTGAGTGGACATCCTTACCTTCTTCCTGATATTGCAAAGAAAGCATCCAGTCTTTCTCATTAAATAAATTGTTAACTATAGATTTCTTGAAAATGTCTTTTACCAGATTGAAAAAGTTTCCATCAATTCCTGGTTTGTTGTCAGTTTTTATCATAAGTGGATTTGAACTTTTTTTTTTTTTTTTTTTTTTGGTATCTATGGATATATTGTTTCTCTTTTTTCTTTAATTTTTGAATATTAAACCAGCCTTGTCTCCTGGTATAAATTCATTTGGTCATGATGTATTTTTATATTTTGCTAGACTCCACTTGCTATTTCATTAAGGATTTTTTTTTTTTTTGTATTGATAGTCAAAGAAGATATGGATCTGCTGTTTTCTTGCAATATCTTTGCCGGGTTTTGGAATAAAGCTAATGCTGGCTTTATAAAATGAGCTGAGAAGTATTCCCTCCTCTATTTTCTGAAGGAATTTATATAGGATTAGAATTGTGTATTCCTTAAGTTTCAATAAAATTAATCAGTGAAGCCATCTGAACCTGGAGTTTCCTATGTGAGGATTTAAATTATTCAATTTTTCTAATTGATAAAGATTTTTCAGGTTTTATATTTCTTTTGTGTCTTTCAAGCAATTAGCCTATACTCTGTCTAAATTGTTGAATTCATTGGCATGTAGGTATTCAGGATAGAGTTATTCCTTGCTATCCACGGGGGATTGGTTACAGGATCTGACCCCCACCAATCCTACAGAATACCACAATCAGCAGATGTACGAGTTCCTTATATAAAATGGTGTAGTAGCTGAAAAGAAGCTACACACATTCTTCTGTATACTTTAAATCATCTCTAGATTACTTATAATACCTAATCCAATGGGTTATGTAAATAGCTGTTACATTGTATTTTTTATTTGTATCTTTTCTTGCTATTATATTTTTATTTTTTCCTCAAATATTTTCATTCAATTTGCTTAATCTGTGGATACAGAACCTGTAGATACAGAGGATTAACTGTATTCCTGGATTATCTATTAATGCCTAGAACATTTATAGTGATGCTTTTCTTTCCTATTAGTAATTTTCTTCCTGATCAATCTAGCTAGAAATTTATAATTTTCTCCATTGCTTTTATGCTTTATAATTTCAATGATTTCAATGCTCTATCATTTTTTCCTTCTGCTTGCTTGGGTTTAACTTGCTATTGTTTTTATAGCTCCTTAAAGTGGGACATTTAGACCATAGACTTTACATCATTCTTCTTTTCCAATATAAGCACTTACAGGCATAAATTTTCCTAATAACACTTCTTCAATAATTAAGTAGCTACATCCTGCAAATTTTGACATGCTGTATTTTAAAATCATTCAGTTCAAAACATTTTATAATTTCTCTTGTGATTTCTTCTCGATCCATGAGTTATTTAGAAGTGTGTGGTTTAGTTTCTACAAATTTTAGACACACACATTTACTGTTTCTTACCATTTTTCTTTTCTTTGAGTGGATCTAAATTTTTGCCCAGTATGTTTTCCTTCGGCCTAAAGATCATCTTTTAAAATTTCTTTAGTGCATGTATACTGACAACTTTTCTCTGTTTTTACTTATTTGGAAATGCAATTTTGTCTTGTTTTTAAAAATATTTCACTGAGCAGAGAATTTTAGGTTGACTTTTTTTTCCTCCTTTCAGCACTGCAAATATATCATTCCATTTTTTTTCTGGTTTACATAACTTCTGGTGAGAAGTCAGCAGTCATTTTTTTAATCTGTTAACCATTTCTTTTGAATATCTATTCTCCTGTTAAGCTGAAGTAGTTTTTACTTCAGAAACTGTTATTTTTCACTTCTGAAAGTGCAATAGTTCTTTAAGATATCTTAAATTTCTCTCATTATGTTCATGTTTTCCTTTTAAGTCCTTGAGCATATTTACAATAGATATTTCAATATCTTTGCTGATTAATTTCATCATCTCTGTCATTTCCAGGTCTGTTTCTACTGATGATTTTTCTTCTGCTCCTTTGCATGTTTAATACTTGGACACATATATTAATATATAAGTATATAAATAAATGTCTAGTAGCTGGTTTTATATAAATACATATACTTATAGGTGTAGGAATATTATATTGTTGAATGTGTGGGCTTTGTGGTCTTCCTTTAAAGAGTGGTAAGTTTTGTTTTGGCAGGTTATTAAATTATTTGCTGTTCAACTCCATCAATTTTAGGTTACTTTCAAGCTTTGTTAGTGTAGGGATAGAGTAGCCGTTACACTTAGGTGGTCATTAAATAAGGGACAGTGGATGGTCTAAGGAAAATAACTAGTAAATTAACAAGTCTGTAGGCTTAACAACTATGACCAAATAAGATCTGTGGCTGTGGTATTTTGACATAGAGCTGACTGGAGGAAAACAGAATGGAAACCTACATTTCTGAGGGAACTCTATTATCAAAAAATCTAACACAAACTTCCCCTGGGAGCCAAATCTGCCCCAACAGAAAGCAGGGTGAGAATGCAGTGGAGCCTCCAATATGGGTAAACTAACACCCACTTCAAATATAATCATAAAGAATAATGGACAAAGAATAATTCCCAAAGAGTAAAGTCAGGGACAAAGGACAAGGGAGCTTCTCTCAGAAAGCAAAATTAGGGCTCTGGTAAGATCTTATTTCACTGCCAGAGCAATAAGTCTTATTATTATAAGGACCAGGAACTGTCATGTATATCCATCCCATTCTTTTTTCCCAATGGAAGCTTTTATTGTAGCTTTCTTGTCCCTACTCCATCATACATACAAGCAGCAAGAAGTCAAGAGAGTTAAAAAAAACTTGCTTATCAATTTATAGGCCATCACATCATGAAGAACCACATCTGGACCTGATGGAAAGGAATTTACTCCACCCACTGAATATGACTTTGGCTTATCATACTTGAAGAGTTGGTATGTTTTATGTACGAGAAGTACATGGATATTTGGGTAGCCAAAGAGGCAAATTGAACAGACTGCGTATTTTTCCCTAATATCCATTCTGTTATACTTTTTGGATAATGGAACTCCTTGAGTTTTAGCTGAGTCCTTGACAGCTCAGCTAGAGACTTTATTTCCCAGTCTTAAATGCAGTTAGGTCTGACTATATGTAATGAAGTCCTTGATAAGAAGCCAAAATGTGAGCCAAGTGTGAGCCAAAATGATGTGTGCAACTTCTGGGTCTGGCCATTATAAATGACTGGGACATGATTAAGTCCTTAAAATGATTAAGTATGGAAATGACATGAAGTATTAGTGAATCTCAACAATACAGCAAAGGTAGCATCCTAGAGGATGGCAAAGCCATCAGGTCTCTGCTAAACTCTGTGAAGCATGTCTAATTCTTCATTGTTAAATGAAAGAAAAATAAATTCTATATGTTTATGTCGAGGTCTCTGTGTTAGGACAGCTTAGCATATACCTTAACCAATATACCTCTCCCTCAAAAATATTTTATGCCATTAGGATCATTTGGATTAACAAGTTCTTATAAAATGTTCATTGTCTTTAAGAAAATTAAGCCTTATTGATATGCAGGTTAATGACTTTAATAATCTGCCATCTAGTTGTACACATATATACACACACTCATGAAATAAACAAAAATCAAAATAAATAGACAGTTGTGAACTCTAGGTATTTTAGCATGAAGATAAAATAAATTAAAGGGTGTGATTTAGGATGTCTGAGGACAATCTAAGACTAGAACATAAAAAGGGTTCCAAAAGGAAGTATATATGAAAGGGAGTAAACACATCTTGATATATCATGCAATTCTGCTTAGAATTCTGGCAGAACCTACTGTGTCAACTGCCCAAACTGAAATTTTCAGCATTAGTTTAAAAGAATTTACACATCAGATGGACAAATTTAGTCTTGTTCTCCTGCTATCCCTCCACCCCTAAAAAAGGAAGAAAAACAAAAAAAAAAGTTTGGGAAACTTATGCACCCTATCACTACCACCCCCTTTCTCTTGTATGGAAAGGATTTTGAAAGTTAATTGTCTATTAAATAGTCTTAAATGTGTTTGTAAAATCCCTTGTACGACATCAGACACTGACAACTAGAGATATATTTTTTAAAAGGAAATACTGTAAATGAATTGTCAAACTAATAAAAATGTATTTATTTGCTAAAGGAACAATCAGTTCAACAAGCATTGTCTGTGTGTGCACGCATGTGTATGTGTGTATATGTGTCTCTTGTTCAGGAAGCCAGGCAACCATGTAGTGTTTTCAAACTAAACACTGCACAAGGGCCTGGCTGCAAGGGCAAGCGGAACTATTAATAAAATCCAAAAGAGTTCTGTACTCCAAGCCCTGCAATTACAGACCGAAATCTGCTCAGAGGAAGGAAAACCTTTTTCTAACGCACTCAAATGGGCTAGTGCTGGCTCTGTCAAACACTATAATGGGCCCTGAAAAGAAATAAGATAAAAGATAATTCAAACTACCCCTGTTGCTCAGAAAGGTGACTACCACTAGCCAGAATCGAGTAGAGGTGTTTGTGCTGTAACACCATATATGCATTCCTGAATAACCTCATGTTCTACAAAATAAAAATAGATGGACTTACGGTGAAAACAGTTAGTGCCAGACCACTCAAAACCTATGGCACTTTAAAATCTGAGCCCTAACAAAACAATAACGATCCTTATAAAAATCTTAAGTTTCCATTGGCATTTGTACCTAAAATAAAACAGTCCACCTTTAAAGCTTTATATTCTGGGGCTCATCCTTCTTCCTTTGATGTGGGTCCTCGAAGACATTCAGTTCTAATAGAGAACGGTTTAATAAAAATTTAAAATATCTCCTAGAGATAGACTTTTTCATTAATCAATTTATTTTTAACACAAGGGAAATGTCTTTAAAGCATATTCAACTGAACTTATAGTTTCCTCAGATCTTTTAAAATACAGAAATATATAGCAATTATTGAAACCAATAAACCATCAACTTATTTAGCTACACGAGGGTACTTCTACAGAATTTTCAGCACTTTCTTTAGATCTTAATATACTGCTAAGGATTTCTCTTTAGTTGTGGAAAAGCTTGACCCTAATCATTTAAAAGCATTAACATGTTTGAAATGGTTTGGAAACAATCCACACTGTGGGTATATACATACTGTGTGTAAAATTCCACATTATATTGACATCATTCCCCTATATGCCAAATACATACACTAATTCACATTTAAAAAAAGATGTAACAGAACAAACTGCAATCATTTAAAAAATATCACTAAGCATTAAAGGAAAATTATTTTCAACAATCTTAAAGTTAATATTATACAGTATATTACTTAAAATGATACTGATGTTTACATGCAGGAATTTGAAATACTGCATTTACTCAATGCTAAAATGTCATTGATTTCAAGATAGAACATCAATTTAACAACAGAATTCCCTGGGGTGGGGGAATAATATAATATTAATTGTACACATTATAGGGTACATCTCACTTTTAGAAACATTAAAATGTGATAAAAAATATGCATTGGGAATCCAAATGTTATACTGAAAGTGTAAATAAATCTTCCTGAGCTATGCTTTTTTTTAAGATATGAAAATTTATTGTTTTTAAAAACAGTATTGATGACATCAATTCTATAAAAAGACCATTTTTAGAAATAAACAGTATTTGCAGTGTTTAGATTTGTCTAAGAAAATTTTAAATTGTGTTCATGATTTTTAAAAATCTTTTTTAGCTTTTATTAAGGTACAAATGGCAAATAAAAATTGTATATATTTAAAGTGTACCATGTGATGTTTTCATGCAATACACTGAAAATGATTAAATCAAGCCAATTAACATGTCCATCACCTTACATACTTTTTTTTTAATGGTGAGAACATGTAACACTTTTTATAGTAAGAACACTGAAAATATAAGTCAAATGCACTGGGTTGTGTCACAATAAGCCCATTGTAAACATGAAAAATTGTAAGTTGAACTGTTGTAAGTCAGTGACTTTCTGTACATAATATAATAATATTAACTATAGTTAGCATGCTGACAATCGATCTCCAGAAATTATTCTTCCTATGTAACCGATACACACACATACAAACATTACATTTTCCTTACTCATTCATCTGTCCATGGACACTTAGGTTGATTCTGTATCTTGGCTATTAGAAATGAATATGAATGTGGGATTGCAGGTATCAATTTGACATAATGATTTCATTTCTTTTGGATGTATACCCAGAAGTAGGATTGCTGGATTATATGATAGTTCTATTTTTAACTTCCAGAGAAACCTCCTTACTATTTTCCATAATGGCTATACTAATTTACTTTCCTATGAACAGTGTACAAGGGTTTCCTTTTTCTTTATATCTTCTCTAACACTTGTTATTCTTTGTCTTTCTTACAATAGCCATTCTAAAATGATTTCTCCTTGTGGTTTTAATTGGTACTTCCATAATGATTAGTGATGTTGAACATTTTCTCATAAACCTGTCGGCCATTTGTAAGTCTTCTTTAGAAAAAAGTCTATTCAGGTCCTTTGCCCATTTTTTAATTAGGTTGTTTTCTTCCCGTTGAGTTGTTTGACTTCCACATATTAATATATTAATACTTTAGACATTAACCCCTTATTAGATGTAGATGTATGGTCTGCAAATATTTTCTCTCATTCTGTAGGTTGTCTCGTCATGCTGTTAATTGTTTCTTTTGCTGTGCAGAAGCTTTTTAGTTTGATGTAAGCCAATTCATTTATTTCTGCTTTTGTTCTCCATGCTTTGGAGTGCATATCCAAAAAATCTTTGCCAACACCAATGTCAAGAAGCTTTTTCCCTCTGTTTTCTTGTAGTAGTTTTACAATTTCAGGTCTTATGTTTAAGTCTTTAACCCACTATGAGTTTATATCAGGATATGGAGTCAGATAAGGGTCCAATTTTATTCTTCTGCAGGTAGATACACAGTTTTCTCAACGCTATTGAAAAGACTGTCCTTTCCTCATTGTGTGTTCTTGGCAACTTTGTTAAACAATAGTTGACCACAAATGTGTGGTTTTATTTCTAAGTTCTCTATTCTGTTCCACAGATATATATATGTGTGTTTTTAATTCCGTTGCATACTGTTTTGATTGCTATAGTTTTGTAATGTATTTTGAAATCAGGTAGTATAGTACCTCAAGCTTTGTCCATTGTGTGCAAGATTGCTTTGGCTGTTCTGGGTCTTTCCTGGTTCTATACAAACTTTAGGATTGTTTTTCCATATTTATGTGGAAAAAGTCATTGGGATTTTAATAAGGATTATATTGAATCTGTAAGTCACTTAGGGTAATATGGACATTTTAACAATATTGTCTTCCAATCCATGAACACAGGATATTTTTCCATTTATTTGTGTCTTCTTCAATATTTTTCATCAATGTTTTAGAGTTTTCAGTGTACAAATCTTTCACCACCTTGTTTAAATTTATTCCTAAGTATTTCATTTTTTATACTATTATAAATGGGATTGTTTTCTTGATTACTTTTTTGGACAGTTTACTCTTAGTGTATAGAAACACTACTGATTTTTGTATGTTGATTTTGAATCCTGCAACTTTACTGAATTAATTAATTCTAACTATTCTGATAGAGTCTTTAAAGATCTCTATCTGAAGTAAGTATCTTATAAAGAACATATAGTTGGGTCTTTTTTATTATCAATACTTAGTCAGCGACAATATGTCTTCAGATTGAAGAATTTAATCCAGTTAGATTTAAGGCAATTATTGATAGGTAAGGATTTATTACTGCCATTGATTCATTATTTTCTATTTTTTTATGTAGATCCTTTGTTGTTTTCTTCCTCTCTTGCTGTGTTCCTCTGTGATTTGATGATTTTCTGTGGTGGTAAGCTATGATTTCTTTCTCTTCATCCTTTATGTACCTACTATAGGTTTTTGGTAAGCACAAGGCTTACAAAAAAAAAAAAATCTTACATTAATAGTTCTAAGAGTCTACTTTAAGCTGATAATAACTTAATTTTGGTCACATACAAAAACTATACTCTTATTTCCCCTATGTTTTTGTTTTTGTTTTTTTTTTTTTTTTGAGACAGAGTCTCACTCTGTTGCCTGGGCTAGAGTGCCGTGGCATCAGCCTAGCTCACAGCAACCTCAGACTCCTGGGCTCAAGCGATCCTCCTGCCTCAGCCTCCTGAGTAGCTGAGACTACAGGCATGAGCCATCACGCCCGGCTAATTTTTTCTATATATATTTTTAGTTGTCCAGCTAATTTCTTTCTATTTTAGTAGAGACGGGGTCTCGTTCTTGCTCAGGCTGGTCTCAAACTCCTGAGCTCAAACAATCTGCCCGCCTCAGCCTCCCAGAGTGCTAGGATTACAGGCGTGAGCCACCGTGCCCGGCCCCCTCCTGTGTTTTGAATGTCACAATTTATATCTTTTTATATTGTGTATTTTATAATAAATTATTATGGCTATAATTTTTAATAGTTTTCTGTTAAACTTCATACTAAAAATATAAGTGATTTACACACCACCATTACAGTATTAGGAGTATTCTGAATTGACTATTTACTTACTTTTACCAGTGACTTGTATACTTTCATGTTTTCAGATTCCTAATTAGCATACTGTTTTTTCAGCTTGAAAAATTTGTCTTACCATTTCCTGTAAGGCAGGTCTAGTGGTGATGAACTCCCTCAGCTTTTGTTTGTCTGGCAAAGTCTTACCTCTCTTTCATTTCTGAATGACAGCATTGATGGGTAACATATTCTTGGTTGTTTTGCTTTGTTTGTTTTGTTTTGTTTGTTTTGTTTTGTTTTTCTCTCAGCACTTTGAATATATCATCCCACACTCTCCTGGGCTGCCAAGTTTCTGCTGAAAAATGCTGATAGCTTCCTGAGAGTTCCCTTGTGAGAATCGTCTCTCTTGTTGCTTTCAAGAGTCTGTGATTTTTAACACTTTAATTTTGGTATATCTTGGTGTAATCTTTGATTTGAATATGATTAGAGACCTCTGACCTTCCTTTACCTGGATGTGAATATCTTTCCCCAGATTTGCAGTTTCAAGCCACTATTTTTTTAAAAAAACACTTTTTACCTCCTTCTCTCCTCTTCAATTGCTGTAACAAGAATGGTAGCTCTCTTGAGGGTGTTCCATTAATTATACAGGCTTTCCTTTTCATTCTTTTTTTCCTCTGACTAGGTATTTTCAAATAACCTGCCATTGAGTTCACAGATTCTTTCGCTTGATCAATTCTGCTGTTGATACTCTCTATTGTATTTTTCATTTTCTTCATTTTATTTTCCGCTCTAGAATTTCTGCTTAGTTGATTTTAATTTCTCTGTTATACTTCTTATTTTGTTCACATAGTGTTTTCCTGATTTTGTTGAGTTGTACTTCTGTGTTCTCATGTAGTTTCCTGAGCCTCCTTAAAAGAATTTTTTTAATTCTTTGTCAGGCAAATTCATAGATCTACTTCTTTGGGGTCAGTTACTGGAAAATTATTGTTTTCCTTGGTGGTGTTATGTTTCCTTGGCTTTTCATGTTTTTTTGTTTTTTTGCATTAATGTCTGCATATTTAATGGTGTAGTCACCTGTTTCAGACTTTACGGATTGGTAAAGTCTTTTACCAACAGGTGGGTGCAAGGACACAAGCTGGGTGATGTGTGACAGTTCTGGCTCCAGTGAAGACATGGCAGTATGATCTCTGTACAGCTCTATCAACTGATTTTGGCACTGGCAAAGATGGCAGGGGTCCTGAGCAGTCAGTGTCCAATGAGGCAGCAAAGGCTATTGGGTGCTTCAGTCATAAAGGCTCACGGGGTCCTCCTGATCTCTTATTCTCCCACTAGGGAAGCTGTGGCAAACGAAAGCTCTCTTAGCACTGGGTATGGCTTGCAGCATTGGTGGCAATAATGTCTCATGTGTGGCATCTGTGAGGCTGCCACTGAGCTGGGATCTGGAGCAGTCATTCATAGAGAAACCACTGCTCCAGGGTCAGGGGCTGAGGTGGCACCCATGTCTGAGGTGCAGGTGCCCTCGATGCCACATTGGTAACTGTGCAAGACGTGATTGCTTGTGGAGTAGCCAGGGTGCTAAAGTCCAAAGTGCCAGCATACGCAGAACTACAGTGGTTCCAGGGTCTGGGGCACAGGCTTACTCACTGTGGCAGCAGAGGTAGTACCTGGAGTGCAGACACAGAGAGAAACCACAGCTCCAGGGCCTGGGGTACAGTTTAACCCATAGTAGCAGTGGTTCTGGTTTCTGAAGCACGGGTACATGAGGAACTACCGGGTTTCTGGGTTTCGGGGAGTGGGCTAGTGTGCTATGGTGGTGGCTCAGATGTCAGAAGCCCAAGTGCTCAAAGAGTGGCAACAGAGCCAATGTCTGCAACACAGGTACATGCAGAACACCCCAGGCTTCTAGGCTTTGGGAAAAGCTAGCCTATAGCAGCGATGGCTCTTGTGTCTGAGGTGAGAGTTCACGTGGTGTGTCCACAGGGCCAGAGTCTGGAATGTGGACAGGTATGGAGCAGCCCTGAAGCCAGGGTCTTATGTGTGGGCATGCATGGGCAGTTGAAGCTCTGGAGTATGGGGTGTATGTGGGGTTGGGAGGATGGTGGCCCTCATCCTGGAGTGGCACAACAGCAGCTCCTTCTTGGTGGTGGTGGGGTGGTGCAGCAGTATCTTCCTCTGTAGAGTCTGCGGTAGTGATGGCTGTTGGTCACCTCAGTGGCAAAAGATGCTGGTGCTATCTGCAGAGCAGGCTCTGATGACCATGGTGGCACCCACCACATGCTTGATGCTGATAGCTCCTGACCACCTTCTTTGTTCTTCAGATGTCTCAGGTATGCTGATCTCCTCAGCTATGCTTTCTGTGTACTTTTTCTCCGTTTTGTTTTTTGGTTTTTGCTCCACGGTGTTGCTTCAGGTTCTTACTTGGACCCTTGAGCCCTCCCAAAATAATTTTCACTCACGGATAGATGTCTATTTCTTGTTTATTGTGGGAGGATGAAGGCTAGTATCTCCTACTCTGCTACCTTGATGATATCATTCTCCCGAGCTGTACTTTCTTGTGAAAACTAGGAAAACAAAGGTGGTCATTTCCTTCTGAGAAACAAAATTACATACTGCATAACTACTCCAAAGGGGCTTTACTATTCTGCTTTCCCCATATATGACATAACTGACATTTTGTTTCTTCTATGAAGGTGATTTATTTTAAAATGAAAGTATATAAAACTTTCACGTGATACATACTATATAGCAATTTCAAGGAAAATTAGTTATATTATAATCACCTATAGAGTTTTCTAAACAACATGGTCCAAAAGAATGAGTTTCTGCGTCTTTCCCCATCCTGTGAAAAATCAAGACAATAAAAACAATTATTTAACTTAGTCATCCCCTGATATATTGGGGTGAAGAAGAAAGGATTGTGATTCATTGATTTAGAGCAAGATTTTTAAAAATGTATACATATACAAGCAATGTGATGCTTGTCTCATAGAAAAACGTCAACTTTATAGTAATACCTTAATTTTCTTTTTCTAGTTAAAATAGACAAAACACTTTTTCTGCTTTCTTTTGGTGAGTTGAATGTAAAAAATGCCTCAGTCAACTTAATTTTGGCCTAAGCCAGCTAAAGTCTTTAGATATAACAGAACAGCCTAAAATTGAAGAGAGCTAACATCCCAGCTCTGCCATAAACTAACTTTTTAACACTGAGAAAATATAAACATATTATCTTTTAAAATCACATTACTTGAAAAAATGTCTTTTTAAAAATGAACTTATTTTAACTGAAGTATTACTTTCCTCCAAGATGTCTGCATGCTACAGTATAAAATATTTCTTCACCAGTTTTTAGCTGCTAATCCATTTCACAGTTATACTTTTGAATTGCTGCCCTTTACTTCATTTCTGCTTCTCCTAATGGAAAGGTTCTTCACTCAAGTATCATTTGCAAGTTCTCTAGAATTGTTTTTCATTCATTTTTTCCTTTGTTTTCCTTACAAGTAAAATAAAATAAATAAAATCAGACTTCTCCCATCTATGTCAGAAGTGTGGAAAATAAAAAAGATAATAAATGCAAAAACAATTTGTAAACTTCATATTATACAAATATAAAGTTACTCTTCTTTGCAATTTATTAATGGAAAGTTATCAGTCTCTTTACCCTTTGAATCTCACACTGAGTTCCTACTTTTATTTATCTAATTTCTCAAAAGGAAATACTAGATCACCTAGCTCTTCAGTTCTTTTCCTTTCCATTGGCTAAATAGGAAAGCAAGAACAAAACTATGAATATTCATATCTGTGGGTCTGCAAAAAATTACTTTGGCCTTTTCTCTTTTTCAGTCTGGAAAGATTCATCCAACTGCTCTAACTAAACATCAACAATTCTCCCTTATTTCTTGGTGAATGCCTAAATCTGTTGAAAAGAATTTCCTTATCAAGCCTGCGTATGTATGTACCTAAGTAAAAGCTCAAAGAAAATTTGAATATATGGGGACCAATTTGGGGAAACATTGGGAATTTTTTTCTCCTAACATTTGAAACAATTGTGTTAGTTAGAAGATACTGGTGGGCTTCCTGGAATAAGACAAGACACTATGTTTCATCCTTTTCTACAACCTTGGAAGACTAAAACATGCCTCTGTCAAAATCTGTGAGTTTCCCCAACATGCCATCCTGGAAAAAGTACCTGATCATCATTCCCCAGGAAAAAAGAAAAGAAAGGCTAGAATTCTAAAGCATTACTGCCACATGAGAGCATAATTGCGGAAGACTCTTGTCAGTGACCCACCCACATCTCCTCACATTTAACCAGTTCAGTGCACAGGACCTTGACTTCCAACTGCCAGCACCTGCATTTCTTTGACAGAGGGTTTCTTTTTGTTATTGCTGGAGCTTACTTTGCCACCCAAGTGGCAGAAGGGAAGTGCCAGGGAATTAACACTACCAGTAGCAGCTTTCGACCAATAACTGAGGGGAATTAGTGTAAAAATACCCCCCAATCCTCACCTCTCGAATGGGTTAACATTGAAGCATGTATTCTACACTGGCTCTTCAAGTTTCCCTCAGCAATATGAAACTCCAGTCTTCTAAAATAGTTAAGTTGCTTAATAAGGCACCCTTTATTGGCTGCCTTATCAATGTTTTATTATGTACTGGCACTTTATATTTAATATTTCATCTAATTATCTCCAGAATTCTTTATGGTAAATCAAAGATGAGGAATCTGATTCAGAATGGTTAAGAGTAACCTTGCCTAGGGTCACAAAGCAAGCCATGATTGTGACACAACCATGTCCAGAGCTTGGGCTCCTTCACCAAAGGAAAAGAACATTGGGGGAAAAATTCCATTCACATTACCGTATAAGGGCTATATCTCAAACCTACAAAAAACCACAAAGTCCCCCTATTATCCCTTCTGAAGTAAACTGACCTTTTTTTTTTTTCTTTTACTTCTAATGTACACGAGCCTCTCAACCAAAAGTTATTATTAAAGTCTATCAGTAATATCATGATGAATTAATCTACTGTCTACATTTTTGGAGGGAAAATAAAAGGGGTAAGTCAAATATATATTTAAAACAACAATGGAAATAGTAATGGCTAATATGAGCACTTTCAAATTTCCTAAAACAATTATATTCATTCACAGCTAATTTCCTGATCAAAATGAAATTTGGTTTTCTTATCAGGGCTATAATCTTAAGAAAAATAGAAGCCATATTAATAACAGAATCTAAAATTTTAAAGATAAATACATATTTTACTTATCAATTTAAAAAATTACAACTGTTAAATATTATAATAAAATCATCACTTTTAAATGTCCGTATTTTGGCATATTTTATTCATTCAGTCATTGAACACACATTCACCCAGGGTCTAATATGTACAAGACACAACTTCTGGCCAGTTTGGTATTAGAAACAAAAGAAGGAAGGGAAAAAACCATCGAGTGAAGATAAAGCAACTCCAGAATAAAAGAAAAACTATATGCACAGAAATTTCATAGATTGTCAACCCCAATTTTTGTATCTTTACAACTTCATGTACAAATACAGAAATAATCCTTCATTCACTCAAATACCAAGCAACCACTAAACAGAAGACAATACTAGTTTGTCAGTATACAAAGATAGAAAGAATAGTACTCGCCCTCATGTTGCTTAAAATTAAGTTGAAGTCAACTTTAGGACTTCTCACTCTGGAACTTATAAGTTGAGAACTCTTCATATTCAACATGAAAATTTAATTGTGTTGGCACTCACTTAAAAATTTAGATCCACAAAATGTATCTTTTTACCTGCTATTTAGGTTTAAAGTTTATTTCTGAAGCTTATATATCAAAAATATTCATTTAGATTTGAAAAAGTGAGTTTCCACAGATATAGAGAAGAAAATAATAAAAATAAACTTAACAGAAGGAAAGTAAACTTATCAGGATAAATGTTTTAAATTTAAAAATGAATTTAACAACCTAAAACAGAACTGATTAATTCCAACTTAAAAAAACAGAAATCATTTTTATATTTACACCTAAAGACACAAATAATTAAAGTTGTACTATTTGTTCTCAAAATTTAGTCAACTTCAAAATTAATAAAATGTTAAGGTACAATCTTTCCCACAAGAAATTATATTAGTAAAAATATTCAAAAAAAAATTTAGTATCTAATGTATGGGAAGATGTGTGAAATCAAGAAATGTTGAACAGTTTTTTTTTTTTTTTTTGGAGACAGAGTCTCACTCTTTTGCCCAGCTAGAGTGAGTGCCGTGGCGTCAGCCTAGCTCACAGCAACCTCAAACTCCTGGGCTCAAGCAATCCTTCTGCCTCAGCCTCCTGAGTAGCTGGGACTACAGGCATGCGCCACCATGCCTGGCTAATTTTTTCTATATATTTTTAGTTGTCCGATTAATTTCTTTCTATTTTTAGTAGAGACGGGGTCTCACTTTTGCTCAGGCTGGTTTCGAACTCCTGAGCTCAAACAATCCACCCGCCTCAGCCTCCCAGAGTGCTAGGATTACAGGCGTGAGCCACCGCGCCCAGCCTTGAACAGTTTTTAAGTAGCAAATAAAATAAAAACCCAAAAACCAAGCCAACCAAAACAATTATCAATTCAGCGAATTAAAGAATTCAAAGAGTTATTATGTAAATTTAATACTATTGATTTATATAGATGAGTTTGACCTTATAACAAAGTTTATTTGGCCTCTAGAAATATAGACATGGGCTTTAATAATCAAGGCATCATAATATTAAAAGGTCAATAATGCAAGAGGCTGGAAGCATATCTTTGAGAACCGATATTAAATTTCTTAGACTCATTATTTTCCTAAAATGTATGTCTAGAGTCCCTGAAACCCCTCTAGTTGATTATGGGAAAAATAAAGTGAGTATGAGAAATAAACTTTCCAAACCAGAACCCAATTTTTTCCAGGCTACTTTACTTCAGTTTACCTCAATAAATTGGCAGAGTTGACAAAACAAGAAATGGAAGGCATAGTGTTTTTTCAGTAGTTCAAATTTCCCCATTTGTGTATGTTTTATACAAATGTCTGAACTTAGTGTTCTTTCACTAAACTCAAAGAGTAAATGCAAATCTTAAAACAAAATGTTCTGACCAATCAATAATGATGTACTTGGTCTATAGAGATTAACAAAAAATATAAAATGTGGTTTCTACCCTTAAGACATGGTTAAGACTAAAAGATATATTAGCAAACTGTATAGGAAAAAATATGATTTAATGACAAATAGTATGCAAAATAAATGCTGTAGGAAATCAATGAAAGAGATACTAATGACAATAGCATCACTGGTCAAAAAGTAGTCTGGAAAGACAAAATTTTCTTATTTCTATTTCTACCTTAAAAGAGACAAACCTGTCTATTAGTTCTTAACAACAAAAAGGTAAATACTTAATTTACTAAGTTTACCTACTAAATTTTATTAAATTGAAACACTTCAAAAGTATTATAAATATAAAAATAAATTTCTAGACTTTCAGAACACATGTGCCTAATAATTCTTATAGCTATAAGCATCAATGATACAATGTTGAAAAAGTAGCATATTATAAGAGAACCACCATGGGTTTAGAGTCACACATATATGGGCTAAATCCTGGCTCTACCACTTATTTGGCTTTTTGACCATGGGCACATTACTAAACCATGCTGAGTCTATTTCTTCCTAAGTGAAATAAGAATAACAATAACTACTTCCCAGGATTATTGAAAGAATTAATGAGATATCATATGTAAAGTAAATAGCACAATACCAGCCAGAAAAATAATCTGTGCTCAATAACTACTATAACTCCCACATTCAAACAAACTTCAATTATAGTCTTCAATTACCAAAAAACTAGAATGCTCACTTTGCTTTACGTTTTATTTCTCTCTATAAAAATTGATATACTAATCTTGTATTTGTTAGTAAAAATGTTTGGCTTCTAATTCTACAATAATTTTCATTTATTTTTGAGAATCTGAAAAAATGATAGACTTCTTCCCCACAAAATGCCATATACACACACAGTAATTCACATCAATTTGGGAACAATAACAGATTCCCTGAAAGCTAGATTAAAAATTATGTTCTATCTGGGTATTTAAATTATAAACAAAATTAAATAAAATTGAAAATTCAGTTTCTCAGTAACACTGGCCAAATTTCCAGTGCTCCATAGCCGCATGAGGTTAGTGCCTATTGGATAGCATAGATTTAGAACACTTCCAGCATCTTGCCAGTTTCTATTGGACAGAGCTGGTCGGGAGTGTTACCATGGTATAATAATTAAAATTATTTTTCTCTGCTTTATTAATATCAAGATACCTCTCTCTCAATCAAATGCCCAAGAGAGCAGAGATTGTGAATATGTTGCTCACAACTGAATCTACAGTGTCTAGCACATAATGAGCATTCAATAGGTATCTTATAGCAGACATTATAGTTTTGCCTTAGTTATATTAACTCAAGCAAATATTGACTGAGTTGGTAAAGGCCAAAGCTGGAAGCTATGAATACAATGAGTATATAAACAGTTAAGAAAAAAAAAAAGTAGCAGGTCAATTTACAGGTACTTTGAACTGATAAACTCCCCAAATCCACAAGGGCTCCCTATGTGCAGACTTTAAATTTTTTGATTCATCTACACATATTGACTAGATCATTTAAATAAATATTTAGGCCTTGTCCATAGCCTATTCTATTCAAGAATAGAAAAAAAGGCTTACTTATAGCTAACTAGTTTTATTATTCCTATATGTGTTTTTCCTAGATAGAACAGTTTAGTAATTTATTTTAAAATTGTGTGTTTGTGTGTGTATGCACATACAACAGTTTAATAAAACATTTTAAAAATTCACCAAAGTTTCATAACTTAAAGACTATGGCATTAAGATTTCAGAAAATCTATTTCCTTTTAACATATCTTAAAGACAATTGCTGTTATATTTGGAACAGAAAAAGGTCTAATAATAATTTTGCACTTACACTGCCACATTTTTTCTAATGGTATATTCATCCAAATCGTCATCAGAGCTGCTATCAGTTGCATCAGAATCCAGACCCTCTTCAACATGAGACAACAGCCCTGTAGCAGACAGTGCAAATTTTTGGATTTCTGCAGCTGTACACTGTGCAAAGCCATTTTTTATATCATCCCATAATTTATTCTCCGCTGTCAGTATGTTGACTTCTGGCTTAATTTCAGTGCATTTAGGTAAACTGTTACCCAAAATTGTGGTAGGTTCATGAAAGATCTTCATTTTGGGGAGTTGATGTTTCACAGAAAATTTCATTTGCTGACCATAGTGCTTAACAACATGCTTTGCCAGGAGCATCTGCAAGTGTTTCTGAGTTCTTCTAGCCTGGCTAAGTAAACTTTTCTGTTTGCTTACGCAGTGAAGTAAACGAGCATTCACTTCCTCCTCTTTTTCAGCAGTTGAAGAACTAATAGGCACATCTGAGTGGCCAGGTCCAATTTTCTTTTGAGCACAGTGCAATAAACTCTTTTTAATCTCAGCATCAGTAACTTTATCCAAAAGTGCATTCTTTTGGTACCATTTACAGTTTTGCAGTTGTACTTTATCTATATTAGTGTCTTTGGTTACATTTGAATCCAAAATAACTTGTACATCTTTCATGCACTGGCTTGTGGTATCTGATAAAGGTTCCTTTTTGATGACCTCTTCAGAATGAGAATGACAGATTTTACTGAGCTGAAGGTTGCTGCCATTACACAGTATGTTTTTCAGTTTATTGCAGTTGGGCTCCCCTAATTTTTTTTGTTTATAATTGTCATTGTATTTATTTAATGTAGAATTAGAACTCATTAAAAGAACTGTCTGATAATGTTTTGAAGACTGAGGAGAGCCAAAATGTTTTAAATTCACAAAATTAGTATTAAGAGTAGGCTCGGGAGTCGGAAATCCCAGCATCTGAGAGAAAGCATCTCCCTTCAGCTTTTCATCTACGATTCTTGGACTTTCCATACATAGCATCTTGTCAGACTCCATGGTACTTGGCAAAGATGAAAAGCAGATACCCTTTGCTGTTGCCTCCCTCAGAGCTGGGGTCATGGCGATTTCTGCAGATAATTACTGGAAACCTAAAATAATGTAAAAAAAAATGATCAAATATCTAGAAAAAAGTTTTCTGCTTCCACTTTTTTCCAAAGGCAACAATTTTGATATTTCTGACTAAAACATGAAAGGAAACAAATTCTTCATCTCACAATTCCCAACATTGTCTCAACAAGGATTAAGCTAGTCTTCATTCTAACTTTGGGCCTAATATCCAAAACTCCAATTAAAGCCTAGAACAATAAGTGTTCAATGAATATTTGTGGATGTAATTACATCTCAGGATTCCATTTTTTGACAATGTTTAGTGGGAATCAAAAGAAAAAAATTCCAACCTAGAATCTGGTAATCATACTTGAAAATGTGATTTAATCCCATACTCTCAGCCAAAGTAAGAATTACTTATCTTTATGAAACATAATAAACTGCTCCAAACTTCCAATTCTGAATTTAATCTTCACAACTTGAACAGTACTAATAACAAGAACTAATATATATTAAATAATCTGTTTGTAAGAAGACCTAAGTGAAATGAACTACAAATAAAAACATATAAATAACTTCACAGCTGTTAAAAATAACATAATAGTGAAAACTCGCCTTATCTGCAATATGTATAAATTTTTCGTGAAAGCATATCTGCAATTTTTTCCCTTTTCCTCAATGGATTCTCATCAGTTATCATTACAGAGGACACTACTCCTGCCTGGAAAATAGTGGAGACTGTGCCAGATGACCACTAAAGATTAATCCCATAATTAAACAAACTTAATTATATTTTATCAAAAATATAAACCATATATTCTGGCTCACAGAAAAAGGTAATCCAGTACCATTAAAAATTATGAATCATGAATAGTTACATCATTAACAATTACAAGTTTGTAAAGGCAGCTAATAATTTATAGCTATGACACTCCATAATTTTTGTTTCAACACATGATAGTTGACAGTCATTTAAACAGGCATACTATCACAGTGCATGTCCCCAGATGCTAGCTATAACTCTACTTCCTTCGTTCCCATTTAAAAACACAAAACCCAGGCCGGGCATGGTCCCTCAGGCCTGTAGTCCTAGCACTCTGGGAGGCTGAGGAGGAAGGATCGCTTGAGGTCAGGAGTTCAAGACCAGCCTCAGCAAGAGCGAGACCCCACCTCTACTAAAAATAGAAAAAATTAGCCAGGCATGGTGGCATGCACCTATAACCCCAGCTACTCGGGAGACTGAGGCAGGAGCATTGCATGAGCCCAGGAATTTGAGGTTGCTGTGAGCTAGGCTGACACCACGGCACTCTAGCCCAGGCGACAGAGTGAGATTCTGTCTCAAATAAATAAAAAATAAATAAAAACACAAAACCAAAAGCTGATTCTTTGCAAAGACTAACAAGAATGACCATGAAAGAAAAAAAGGCACGAAAATTTCTATGTAATAACAAAAAAATCATATAGTTAATCACAAATGACTTGGAGAAAATATGTGCAAACATATATAATAGATATTAGTATCTAGAATATATAAAGAATTCCTACAAATGGGGAAAGGACAGAGCAGTCAGGCACTTCACAGATGAAGATATCTAAATGGTCATTAAATATATACTCAATCATACTGGTAATGAGGGGAATATATATTAACAAAGCAAGAGCCCAGTTTTCCAACCACCAAACTGACAAAAATGTTTTAAGTCTGAAAATATCACTTATTAGGAGGATATGGGTAAATGAGCTTTCTCACATCTGGGGTAATCATTCCTCATGTACACATTAATAAAATCTAGATACCTTTTATCCGAAAGAAAAAAAGATTTCTCACATCTCTTGGAACCATAAATTGGTTCAGTAATTTGATCATAATGAAGAAAATGTTTCTCACAGGTACAACAGACCAATGCTTGCAATAGCAAAACATTCTTTCAAAACAACTTAGATATATTGTACCAATGGATATGGATAATAAAACATGATGGAATAATATATCACAGTTAAAAAGGAATAATTTAAGAGTATCAAGAGACCTCAAAAACAATATTAAGTTAAAAAGACAAAAGAACAGTGCAGAATATATGTAACACAGTACCATATAAATATAATACAAATCAAAGCCATACTGTTACCAACATCCCTGGGTTACTGTAATCTATCTCCCAGGATAGAAATCAATAGAGACCACCAGACATAGCAACAAAGAAAAAAAGTTTATTTAGCTTGTGCACAACGGAGCTATCACAGAGAAAGGAAAAGTTCAGGCCATTCCCTGAGGATAGCGTGGGGCTTGGTTTTATTGGGCTTTTCTAAAGGGAAGGATTATGTCAAAGCATGGAGTTGGATGGAGCTTTAGCCTAACTTAAGCTCCTTAAATTGGAGCTTAAGCCTAACTGGGCCTGTAGGGGTTCTGGGAAAGTCCCTAGCCCTCTAAAGGAGAAACTGTGGTTAGCAGGTTTTTGGTCTCTTGCTTCTAATTGGCTAGAAATTCAGCAAGCCACAGTTTGAAAAGGGGCTTTAGGCAAGCCTCAGCTAGAGCAAAGGGGCCTCTGCTTCCCTCCTTTGGACCACATCAAAGCACGAAACCAACCAGTCTGCTTGCTTCAATACCATACATATGTATGTATATGTACGTGTGTGTTTACAAGAATAAAAAGGAAACCAGAGAAATACCACCAAACTTGCAAAGTAGTTGCATCAAGTAAATTCCATGAAACAGAACTAAGAGTGATGGTTTAAGAGAATTTGCATTTTAACTATTAATACAAAATTTTATAACTTGGAAGAAAAAGACTAAATGCAAAATAAATAAATATTAATGATTGCTAATTCTGGGTGATAAAATTATAGATGTTTGCCTTTTTTATATATCTACTTTACTACATAATGTCTCAAGAAATGTAGAGATTTCTGTAATAATCTTCCCCTAAATTCTGCATGTCTCAAAATTTATATACTTTTATATATGTCTTAAAAACATGCAGTAAATCTTATATTTAATATACAGTAGATTCCCATTTATCCTAAATTCAAAAAAATGAGGAAACAAAAATAACCAGTTTTTTTTTTTTTTTTGCATTTTACACTTTACTTTTATGGAAATAAAAAAAATAATTATAACATAAGCTAACATTTGGAAAATGTTTCCAAGATTCAAATTGTCACTTGATCAACTCGATGACCTGTATCTTCTAATCTGTTAACATCTACAATGGCATACAGATTAGAAAGTAAGTAAAACTGTCTCTACTCACAGATGACATGATCCTCTACAAAGAAAATCCCACAAAACCTACAAAAAAACCCTCCTAGAACCAATACAAGGTCAACATACAAAAATCATTTATGTTTTTAAATACTAGAAATGAAAAATTGAAAATAGAAATTTTAAAAACAGAAATAATTCCAGCACCTCCAAATATAGGTATAAATCTAATAAAGTATGTGTATGATCTATATACTGAAAAATAGATTTTTCACCAATGAAAAACATCAGACATAAATAAATAGTGCAATTCAATGTGCTCATGGATTAGATTATTCAATATCATCATGATATTAATTCTTCTCAAACTGATCTATAATTTTAAACACAAAATCTTCGCAAGACTTTTTGCTGATATCAACAAGTTGATTCAAAGATTTATATGGAAAGTCAGAGGAACTAGAATAGCCAAAAACACTGTGGAAAAGAACAAAGTTGAAGGACTCATGCTACCTATCAATTTACAGTAGCAAATTTATTTTGGCATTGGCAAAAGGATGGACACATAGTGAGCTCAGAAATAGACTCACACATGTATGGTCAATTGATTTTTTTTAACAAAAATGCAAAGACAATTAAGTGTAGAAGACTAGTTTTTTTTTAAACAAATGATTCTGGAATAACTAAACACTCATGTGCAAAAAAAAAAAGAACCTTTATACATACTTAATACCTTACATAAAAATGGTCAGATCTTTCAGAATGAATCATGAACCTAAATGTAAAACCTAAAACTATAAAACTTCTTTAAAAAAAAATAAGAGAAAATCTTTGTGACACTGAGTTAAGCAAAGGTTTTATGGACACGACACCAAATGCATTATTCGTAAAAGAAAAAAATGCTAAACTGGATTTCCTAAAAATTAAAATAAATATTAAAATCAACTTTTAAAAATTATTTAAAACAGAACAGTTTCGGAGCCGCATACATATATTCAGAAGGTATGTGTTCAAGGGTTAGTAGAAATTAGATGTGCATACTACTGAAAGTCACTGAGTTTATCATTCAGGTTAATGATGAATAATGGTTTTGACCACTATACAGTTTTAAAGTGTATTTATTCTTAATTGGGTATTATTTCATTTCCACACATAATGGATGATTGGTTAAAGGCAGAAAGTATACGGAGGAAAAGTGATTTGAAAAGCATAAAGTAATAAATAAAAATTGTATAAATTCACCTCAAGATGGTTTCCATTAGTTCCATAAGCTGTATTCCATATAATCACAATTTTTTTATAGCACTTAAATGTGTCTCCAGTATTTCAAAAGCCAATTTAAAAATAAGACAGTGAGAATATCTAGCTACAAGTAAAGCCATCTGGTTTTCATTTGGGGCATAAAGACTATCCATACCATAACAAATTATTTATAGAGAAGTGTTTGTGAATGACAGCTGAAAAACTATTTCATCTTTCAAAAACAAAATAAAAATTCAAAAAGTATAGAAATAAGCCAGTTAACTTTTTTTAAAGCAGAAAATGAAGAAATAGCCAACATTAAGTCATAAAAATAATTTTATGTATTTTTGGTAGATACTAGATTTTTAGTCTCCATTTAATATAATATTCAATCTAAAACCAAACATTCACCAATTTGGTTCATTCATATTTATGAGCAACATGTGACAGATACTATCCTAAGGTACTAGAGAAAGGTGGCAGTGAATGTGACAAATAAGGTTTCTACTCTCACAGAGCTTACATTCTAGCAAATGATAGCTACAGAATAAAATAAGAAAATATTAAGTAAAAAAGGGTTCCATATGTGTTTTTATGAAAATTAAACATAATATACATGACTACATCGAGGTAGGTGTAAATTTAGATTTGTAGATGAGAAAAAGCCTCTCTGTTGGTGACGTCTGTTCTGAGATCTGAAACGACAATAACAAACTAACCAAGAATTTGGGATTATGTGCCTTCAAGCAAAAAAAGGTAACAAGCAGAAAGCTTTAAGGTGGGAATAAATTTGGTGTGTTTGTGGAACAATGGCAAATATGATCAGAACATAATGAGCCGGAGAGAGAGTAACAGTTATTAAGATTAGAGAGGTAGATAAGTGCCAAACCATGGACATTTTATGCATAAATTAAAGAAAAGCCACTAGAGATTTATACGAGGAAGTAACTTAATCTAATTGAAATTTTTATTTTTTAAAAATTACTCTCGCTGTTCTGTAAAGAAAAGATTTGTAATGGAGCAAGAATGGAAGCGGAGAGACAAATTAAGAAGCTATTGAAGCAATCCAAATGAGAGATGGTAGTGGTTGTTTGGACTAGTGAGGTAGTAGTAGAAATGAAGAAAAATAAATGAATTTAGAACGTGTTTCAAGGTAGAGTCAACAACACTTTTGATGATCAACATTTTGTAGGGCTTAAGGGAAAGAAACGAATCAAGGATGACTCCTAGAGGTTTTTGGCTTGAGCAACTGGGTAGTCAGTAGTGCTATTTTCTGAAATGAGGCAGACTTGGGAAGAGAGTTCGAAGGAGAGAAAAATAAAAAGTTCTGTTTGGGAAATATTAATACTTTTGAAGTATCCATTAGCATCCAAGTAAAATAGCTATACAAAAAAAAGTCCAGAGTTTAAGTGAGAAGTCACAGTTAGATTATTTAAATTGTACTTAAAGCCAAGGGACTAGAAGAGTTTATTGGGAGAGAGTATAAGCAAAAAAGAGAAAGGAGTCCAGAACCAAACCTGGAGGAGTCCAGAACCAAACCTGGAGGTTCACGCACATTTATTTGAGCAAAGGAGGAGGAGTTACAAAAAAGGATGGGCCCTAAAAGGAGACTGGAAAGGTTATCAGTGAGGTAGAAGAAAATCCAGAAGTACATAAAATCAAGATACCAAAGTGTTTAAAAAGTGTATAAAGCCTACACAGTCAGTTCTATCAAACACTAGAGAGATCAAGAAGATGAGAATAAAGCAGTAACTAATGGCATATTTTTAAGAAACCTGTTGAAAATTCTTGCTTTTTTAAAGTTAGACATAAATTAAAGAAATACCCAACTCCAACATACTCTAGCCTTCCACATGAGAGAAGGCAAATACCCAATTCCAGCTCCTTCTAGCCATCCTGTACTATCTGAGGGAAGAAAACTGAGAAGCACTTAGGAAGTTCACAGCCCAGGGGCAAGGGTCTCTAAAAAACAGACCTAATCAATGGACTATAGAACATCTGCCCTACCCTCACATCTTATTAAGTTCTATTTACTAAAGTTTGTTTTACTCAGTACATCATGTCTAGCTTTGAACAAAAAATTACAAGGCATACTAAAAAGCAAAAAATATAGTTTGAAGAGACAAGGCAAACATCAGAACCAGATTCATATATGCCAGAAATGTTGGAATTATCAGACCAGGAATTTAAAACAACCATGATTAATATGCTAAGAGATCTAATGGGAAAAAAATAGCCAATGTGAAACAATAGATGAGTGATATAAGCAGAAAGATGGAAACGCTAAGAAAGTATCGAGAAGAAACGCTAGAGATCAAAAACCCTCTAGCATTCTTCATTCTTCTAGAAATGGTCTCATTAGCAGACTGGAAGAGGCTGAGGAAAGAAGCTATGAGCTTTAAGATGTATCAGTGGAAACCTCCAAAACTGAAAAGGAAAAAGAACAAAGACTGGAGGGGAAAAAACAGAACAGAATATCCAAGAACTGTGAGACAACTACAAAAGGTGTAACATGTAGTAGGAACACCAGTATGAGAAGAAAAAGAAGAAATATTTAAAACAGTAATGACAAACTATCACTTGATAAGTGAGGCACTATATTTAAAATTATATGAAATTACATACAATAATAGTATATTTATAACAAATAATAGTTCATTTAAAAATTTTTACTAAAAATTACTTCTTTATCACATATTTTTTCCAATAGAAAGCTCTATGAAGGTAGGTTTTGTGTGTTTTCATTCATTGCTGTATTCCAGAATATTTTTGGCATATAGCAGACTCTTAATAAGTATTTCTTGAACACTATCCAGAATGATAAAATTACTTAAAAATTTCAAGGAAGGAAGTTCATGAGCTATTTTATTGTGAAAGGAGTGTAAAGGCAACACGGTTAGGAAATATTAGTAGAATGTCACTGTCCCATAGAAATATGTAAGCTACATATGTAATTTTAAACTTGCTACTAGACATATTTTATGTAAAAAGGGAAAATTAAGTTTCATTTAACCCAATATATACAAAATATTATGTTAACATGTAATCAATATAAAAAATCTTGATGAGATATTTTACATTCTTCTGCATGTGTGTCAAGTCTTCAAATCCAGTGTTTATTTTACATTTAGCACAATCGCAATGTTGGAACAGCCACATTTCAAGTGCTCAACAGTCACATGTGGTTAGGGACTACTGTACTGGCCAGTACAAAGCATAATAAAGTATATGGGCCCCCTAAGTAACCAGGAATCAACTATCAACTATAATATTTGAGTACCCTAATTTTTTAGCCAAATCTATTATTTAATATTTTTAGGCATCTTTAGTATTCTGGGCTATACAAAAAGAATGTGGAAAAGGCAAATCCTCAAATAGCTTTCTGAAAAGCATCTTGATCTTCCTATTAATATTTAACTTCTAATTATTCAGGTTTCTAATTATACATTCTACTGGGAGAGGGGAGTATTTGAATCCTAGTTAAATCTAAATGTCTTTCCAGCTGTTAAAATACTATATTACACCAGGCACCATCATTATCTTTGATGATTATTTATTTCCTATACACCTAAGATACTCAGGCACAACAAACAGGTTCCTTTTTGAAAAGAGTTTAGTCTAATGACATAAGACTTCAAAGAACAAGGAAGGGAGAAAACTGAGAAAAAATTACACTTGTTTTTGTCATAGAGAAACTAAAATATCAAGCTAACAGAATTTACAAAGCAAACCTGTAAACTAAGAAACTATATCATACTCTTTCAAAGAAAGCAACTAGATAATCTTGATTCTCTGTCAATAAGCAATAAGTTCTAGATAATTCAAAAACCAATTATATTTCTTGGGTAGGAATTTCCCTTTTATGTTTTTACAACAGAATTTTCAACTTACATTCCAGTTCAACTTAAAAAAAAATTCCTTAGCACATGCACAGCCTAGAAATTTTATGGGTGGCAAAAAAACAAAAACAAAAAAAGTACAGTCTGTTATAAAACTGTTATAGATAATCCACCAAGCAAATAATAGTCTAGTAAACAATCCAATCTCAATATATATCCATTCTTCTTAGAAGTCTCAGAAAAAATACCAATCAGAGAATTTCAGTAAGATAAACCAAAGTTTATGACTTTAAATAATAAACATTTTTAAAATCTACAATCAATTTTTTTTCTTTTTAGTTATATTAAATTTCATTATCATTAATAAAATCAAATTAATCCAGCAAAAACAATAAGGGATTGTAAAGTTAAGTTTATACCATATATTCTAATTTTTGGTCTACAATTTAATCCAAAGAACATTCACTGTGAATTAAGGAAGGCATTAGTTATTAGTTGTTCTGAAATTAGAATACCATAGTCCCCACCCTTTATTCACAGTTTCACTTTCTATAGTTTCAGTTATCCGCCATCAATCGCAGCCTGAAAATAGGCAAGTACAGTACAAGATATTTTCAGAGAGAGAGAAGGAGAACAAGCGAGACTGTGCGCACATTCACATAACTTTTATATATACTGTTATAATTGTTCCACTAATATTTTATTATTCGTTATTGTTAATCTTGCTATGCCTAATTTATAAATTAAACGTTATCTTCGGTATGTATGTCTAGGAAAACACATCATAAATGTGGGGTTTGGTAGTATCTCTGGTTTCGGGTATCCACTGGGGGTCTTAGAACATATCCCCCAAGCATAAGGGGAGACTACTGTACTACAAATTAAAGGCCTTGCCCTGTTGTCTCCAGAATGTTTCCATCAGTGGTTTAATCTGTATTTTTAATATTTATAAATCATTTGTATTTATGAACTTTGCATTAATTAAATGTAATCTAATCCCCTGGGATATCATCAAAAAGCTGTCATCCCTCAAAAGCTGCATGTACATATTGAGATAATTACCAAGTCAAAAATTACTAAGTTGGTTCAGACAGCACTCAGGCCTTTAGAAATTAATATATAGGTCACATATTCCAAATAATTTTTTACAAACTTCCTGAAGAAAAAAAAAATCTGTTAATCTACTCTACCTTCAGAGCTGAAATTGATAATCTAGATAAGCACCACGCTTCCTCTTGAGAATGTACATTAATGATTAAAATCCAAATCAGAATTGCTATCCCCTAAAATACTGCTCCAGATTTTGATTATCATTTGTATTCTAGAATGCATACATATATTCCATAAAGTGTTCATGGAAAATAATCTATCCAAATGTACCCCCTAAACATTAAATTTACTCTTTTAATTGGAATTTGGATAATCCTAGTTCTCCTAAACACAGAGCAATAACAACAACAACAACAACAACAACAACAAAAAAAAAAAAACAATAAAAGTATCAGAAAGAAAGCAGATTTATCGTTAAGGGAAGACAAAGTGAAAAGACTACTAATAGTATTTTGAGAGAGGAGAACCCTCAAGTAGGATCAAATATTAAGTATTATTTCCACACTTGTGACTTATGTGTTTCAGATTAGCTGACCCACACTAATAACAGTAAGAAAAAGAGTAGGAAGATAAATTCTTTCAGCAAAATATGAGAAGCCCTTTTAAACATTATTACTAAAATATAAGGAGACTCAAAATTTCTGATTCATAACACATAAAGGAAAAATCCAATTAAAACAACAAAAGTAAGGAGAATGAGCTCATATTGGTACAATTTAATTCCTCAAAAATATAGGAATTAATGGAAGGTAGGAATACAAAATACAGTGCTGTGTTTTCAACACTTTATGGGAATTCTCAATTTACAGCAGGAAACACTGCGGTAATTGGCATGACCAGGATATGGTTAACTCAGTACTTTGTATTCAATGATGTTTATAAGCAAGAACTTCTTCCACTTTGAAAACTATGCCTAAAAAGGAATTCTCTTTGAAGACAAAAGGAATTAAATTAAAGATAAAGCCACTTGGGTGGCCACATAATACATCAAACAGATTATACTTCAAGCAGAATTATTACTTTTCAGTTATAAGTGCATGACTCATAGGAATATAAATGAAGAGTCTTTTTGTGTGTGCACACCAATTTGGATCCAGAAATTTACATTGAGGAGTGCACTATCACATTTGCTCAGTCTGTATATTTTGGCTTCAATTTAATTTAACATGGTTAAACACTGATGACCTACTACCAAATAAAAAACTTTTTTAATTATTAAAAATAACATATTTGAGAATTCTTTGTCGTATAGTACTGGAAACAAAGCTTTAATGTTACAAATGAATGAATAAAAAGTTCATTACCATTTAAAAATAACAAAGCCTCAATATTATAAATGGATTAATTTTCACATCCATGTGGAAATGTTTCTAAGAACCTAAAAATAACATCAAGCATTAAAATTTTCCATTATGAACTGTCTTCAGATTTTTATCATAGCCTGTCTAGTGGCAACTATAATATTATCATTTTTATTAACATTTGCTGAGTGTTTATTTACCCCACATGATTAGAGAATAGACAGTTCAGTGAAAAATCCCTACAGGAGAACACTTAAAAGAAAAAAAAAGGTAGAAATCTCTTGGACATGACATACTTTCCTTGCCTTTCCAAATCAAATATACTAACAGTAATGTAAAATTGTATTTATGACTCAGGGTCACCATTATACACAATATTCCATTACAGCACTGTAATACAGTAACGACTTTAAGGACAGAAATACGAGAAATGATATGCTTTAAAGTCAGTAAGTTAGTTGCTAATTGCCCATTAGGTGTCACTTCTGTTGCAAGCAGCCCCATTTCTTATATCTTGAAGATCCCAATCAGTGAACAACCTTAAACACTATTCTAAACCTGAAGGAAGCAGCTCCTTCAACTACCATCCAATACTGTATAGATAAATGTAAAAGGATAGGAGGAAATAACTGAATAAATACATGAAAAACATCATGAAAACAAGAATTACATATTACGTATTAAGATTTATGTGGTAGATTAAAGGGCAGTAAAGGATGCTATAGGCAATAATAGCTGGACTATCAAGAACAATCTGAATAATAAAGAAACTTTAGACACTAGGCATCTTTTTGTCAAACGAAGGCTACAACTAGAATGATCAGAGTGAAATCTTTAAGTTAATTCCACAGAGACAGATGAATGAGTAAAGGAAATGAAATAGTCTTAAGTTATCATGATAAATGGCACCGAAATTGGATGAAGTTCTTGGACAATGCAGCAATTGGACAATGGGAAATTACTGGACCTTTTAGCAGACAATTATGATCAGTGAGGCTCCGCCTGACAAGTATTCAAAGTAATGAATCAAACAATAAAAGTCTATTACTACTAACAATGGACTCATAAATTGAGACAAAAAGCAAAAGACACAATTTCCTGACCTTCCGGAGATAAAAAAGGTAAATATTAATAGCCAATTGGCAAGTATTTATTGAGCACCCACTATGTGATTTGCAGCATGTCAAATATGAAACATATTTCTTTCTTTCAAACATCTTACAATAAATTAGATACATCACAAAGGTGATGTATCATCACATCTATTTTATCTTACAATAAAATAGATACATCACAAAGGTGAAAAAAATTTAAATGCAAATTGAAGCAAGGTTTTCATTTTAAAGCCTAATAATGGATGATGAACAAAGATGTAATGGGAGGCATGCTCAATACCACGAGATCAGTGAAAACCAATACACATTCTGGAAAGTAATTTTGTGACATTACAAGAACCTTAAAACAAACAAACAAACAACAAAAAGCAGACTCTAACCCAGTAATTCCTCTTCTACAAATCTAAGGGGGGAAAATTTCAAAGATTCACGTAAAAGGGTATTTTCTGCAGTAAAATTTATACTAGCAAGACATTAGAGACATCCCAAACATCTTCCAATAGGAAAAACTTAAAATATGATAGTAACGTGATGAAAGGTTAAGTAGCTATTGAAAATATTTTTTCAAAGAATATTTAATGATATGGAAATATCTGAATTAAAGTTAAATGAAAATACCATATGATTCCAGTTTTAGGAAAAATACACATACATGCATACAGAAATATTTAGAAATACAAAGTATTTTTATTTTTCTTATTTGCACTCTTCTCTATTTTCCAAATGATTTTATAATAAATAAGATTTAACGAAATATGCAATTATATTTAAAAAGGCACCTATCACGATACAAAATAAAAATGTAAACGTAAAAGTCAATGGGATAGAATTTGCCTCGATTAAGAGTTTCACATAAAAACTTACTCCAGAAAGGGTGGGAAAGAGAAGTCATGATAGATTAAACCATGTAGATTAACCGTTAAAACTATGAGAAATGGTAGCAGACCTGGACACTAATTTGAGTAAGTAGGTAAAAACTGAGGGAGAATCAGGTAATAGTTACAATAGATTTTGAAGATAATCAAATATATCCTATTTGTGATTCATTCGTTGTTGTTTATATTGCTTCAACATGCTGGCTTTTAAAAAGCCGACTTTTGTTATGAAATCATGTTACTTGGCAATTTCTGTGTCTGTAGATTACAAATCACTTTAACTAACAGAATGCATTTGATCTTCACAACAATCTCTTAAGGCAGGGACTATATTATGAAACTATTTACAAGAAGAAACAGAAATCTGAGATGAGAGGTTGTGACTTGCCCAAGGAAACAGCTAGTAACTGGAAAGGCAGAGACATTCACTCACTGCTAAGCCTCTTTCTCAAGCCATCTGCATTCCACAACACCGGGTTTATCTCCAATATTGAGTTGTTTTTAGAACCACTTTTTCCTAGTCAAAAACACTGCCAGTTTTGTCTGCAGTACTCACAAACATTTCACTTTGGTTTTGTTGCTAACAAATCTGCCCCATCCAGTCAGTATTTAAGAAACACTTCTACTGACCCAAACTCAGCACGAAGTTACGCTAACTGGCTACGGAAAGGCGAAGGAAGCTACTCTATTAAGTCTCGCCAGTACATGACTGTACTTAAATTTGGGAATCAAAAACGGAATGTGCTTCCCACAGCCTAAAAAAGAAAAAAAGAAAATCTCTCCATATTCCTGGATCAGAAGGGCAGAGCGCGCAGGGAACTAACCAAACGCTAATTCTCCCGGAGTAAGAAAACATTACAAGAACCTCAATCCAGCCTCCTCTTTTCCTGTCGTTCCTGAAACGACCAGAACACCGCCTCGTATCTCTTGCTGCCAAACTCGAAGCATTCTCAATTTTTCCAGCAAGACCGGTCCCTTCCTCAGCACACCCAGAAGTAACACAAATAGGAAACGCCATCCCTCAATTATCCCCTAGATTTCCCTCCATCCCAACGAATTCTAAACGCCAAATCAACGTTAGTCTGAAATAAAGTATGAAATAAATAAATAAAATAAGGGTCACAGCTCCGCCTCAGAGCGCCCCCAAACCAGCCGTCACCACACCCGCGTTGGGTGAGACGCAACCGCTAAGGCCAGGGGCGGGTCCAGGAGACCACGTGTTCCGCCTTCTGCGCACGCGCCAGCCAAAACAAAAGGGAGGCCTGCCAAGCCCCTCCTCCCACGTGACCTGCGTCTAGGTCCGCCCCCACTCCTCCCTCCACCCCTCCCTTCAGCTCCATCCAAGGCTGTTGGGTTTAGCCGTTTAAATTTGGCTGCAGTCCGACCCCTGCCCTAGAGCGCGATCCTGTGCCGGGACCCAGAGTCCAGCAGCCCAGAGGATTCGGTGAGCGAGGGGGCTGCCGGTCGGTTACCTGGCCCACAAATCCACCCGGCGGTCTTCTCCGCTCTCCCCTCCCCGCGCTGCAGCTGCCCCCGACAGAGGAGACCCACCCGCCTCAGCCCGCCGCTTTGACGCCGGCCACTCGCCTGCTGGGGCGCCCTGGCTCCCCTCCGCCGCCGCACCTTCGGTCCGGCCGTGGTGGGGGCTGCTGAGGTGATCTCTAGCTGCCCGCCCGCTTCCCCCCACCCGGGGCGCCGCTGACTCGTCTCCAGAGCGCGCCCTGCTCCCGCCCCGGCCGCTGCCGCCGCGGTTTAACAGTCCGCCTGCTGCCCACAGCCCCGGGCAGCTCGGGGGATGGAACCCCGCCGCTGTCGGGAGGGGGCGGGGCCTGGTGCCGGCCAATGACAACGGGGGAGGGGCAGCGCCATGCAAATGAGAGCGGGTGGCGGGGAAACCCCGGCAGGGGGCGGGGCCTGCAGAAGCAGCTGCGAGCGTTCTGGAAGTGGCCGGAGCGGGACGCCCGAATCCTGCTGCGGAGGCGCAGCGGCTCCCTCGGGGCGGGTTCCGCGGCTCTCCCGCTTCCTCCTTCCTCTTTCCGCGTGCCAGCCTGAGGGGAGGGAACAAAAAACCATAACACGGCCGGGCGACTTCCCGCCCCTGCTTTGCTATTTTTGTACCTCGGTGACAGGAAAAACAAAGCGCTGGGGAAAGTCAGGCTGCTTCCCGCCCTGCCGCCCGCGCTGGGGCCTCGGGGCTCCTGAAGTCCCGGTTGCCCGCCCCCCGGACCCGAGGGGCAGGTTTTAACAGAGCTTTGTCACAGTTGTCAAGTCTGTACGTCTCTGAACATTTGCGTTTATTTGGGCCGTGCGCTCAAATCCGGTCATAATTCTGTACCACCTCCGAGGGGCCCTGAGTAGGTTAACAAATTTGCCTTGGATCCAGCTGGATTGTTTTATGATAAAAAGTAGCTGCCAGAGCGAGCATTTTAAAGTCTCTACAACATTGGTTTTGAGTAGCGTCCGAGTTAACTCCGTTCTGCAGTAGCGCTGTCAAATAAATAAACAGGGTTTTAAGTGGAAATAGTTGGCCAGGGACACATAAAAACATTTCTGAAGAGTCTTGCACCTGGCCCAGAGCTCCACTTACCACTAAACTACACCATGGCATTTCCTCAGCTACGCACTCATTTTTTTTAAAAAAAACTGAACTCTAAATATAGTTTCTTAGATGATGGATTACAGGCTTCCCTAAATACCTAATTTACACACAAAATGATTTAGGGGGTGAAGTGCACTAAGATTTTAGATCCAGAATGACAACTGCCATTATTTCGACCTTGTTAATTGGATAAGATCACGGAAGGTGGAAGGTGGAGGGTGGGGGTGGGGGAATCCAAGGAATTGGAGTTAAAACAAAGCATAATCCATTACACAGATGACTGGAATTGGAAAATGAACTACTTGTTCCTGGTTCTTCTAGTAGATTGTGACATTATTGAAATAATTTTTATGACGAATTGCACTTGTAAAATAAAAAATTGTAAGCTAATGGTGTGTTGTGAAAACAATTAAATCAACAAATATTTATTGGCTATTTACCATACTCAAAGGGCTGTCCTAGTCCCCGGGAACATAAATACAAAAAACGAATAAAGTATTTTAAAAGTTGTTTGAAAAATTTACCAGTCTGACAAGTCAAATAAGCATGTGTTTAGATAGATGGAAGGAAGATTTTGGATTTAAGCTGGACGTCTTAAAACACTTTAGGCAGAGAGATATACTTCAGGAGATAGTATCTTTAACTGGCTTGAATTGAGGTTGTATGTATCATATTGGGGTAGAAAAGCACATTGTCAACTAGACTGAATAAATCTTTAATGACAGGGATTCAGATTTTAACCCAAGAGAATTGTAGAGCCATCAAATCATTTGATGGTACAGCATTCTCCTGTGAAATAATTATTAGTTACCCAAACAAAATATCCATGTATTTACCAAATGTTTACTGAACACATATTTTGTGCATATTTTGTGATGGGTAGTGGAGATACAGCAGTAAATAAAGTGCCTGCCCTCAGGAAGTTTATAGTGGATGACATAGACATTAAGCTTTGTAATAGCACAACTAATAATTCATAAGGCAGTACTACATATAATATCTAATTTGTTCATCAAATTGTGGGAGATAAGCAGTTTCTAATACTCCAGGTGAATTGTGTCTTTTTATATTGTAGTCAGCCGTGCAGTCTGCCAAATTTTACAGTCCTTAAATAAATATTTCAATCTATTATGCCATCATACGTGTAAATTTCTCTTATTTCTTTTATATTCAGTTTATGATACTTTAAAAATAATAGGAATGGGGAGATGATTAACAAAATAATACAGGTTTGATGTAAAATATGTAGAAAAGCACAAAGAAGAACATCACAATCATCTGTAAGGCCTCCTGTATTTTTATATGCATGAGATGACACTGCATATTGGGTTTTTTGTTGTTTTTTTAATCCCATTTGGCCACATGTTAAGCACACTATCCCTTGACACTGAATACTGTTCTAAAGCATGATTTTTTTTACATATTTGTAGCATATACATGCCAGTTTTCCAGATACTATAGAATACGAAAGTTCCTTATTACAAAAATTGACATACTGAACCATTTGTCAAATTGTTTTCTGCATTACTGATTCGGCAAGAGCACTTTCGCACGTAGTTAATTTTTTTAAAACTCAAGGATATATTTAATATTATTTTTGGAAGGTACATTAAAAGCATTGTGATTTCCAAGAAAAAAAATATATAACAGTGGTAAGAATAGAACATTTAAAGATCCAGCAAGAACAAGGAGAAGAAAAGGGCACCATTCTTGCTGACATAATTATTACCTGTCTGGAAGCATGCAAAAGTGTCCAGGTAAGCAGTATTACAATGATTGCATGAGATAAACTTCTCTCTTCAACACTGGTTTTTATTCAGTCACTTCCTTCATTCAGGAAACATTTATGCAGTATTTAATATACAGATGACACTGTGATAAATGCTAGAGAGACAGGAGAAAGATCAATCCCTAGTGTCAAAGAACTGACAGCCACAAAGGAGTTACAAATACAGACTTTTCTATCCCACTTTCTTGCTCTATTTTTCTCCATAGCACTTATTTCCACCTAACATAACATAGATTTTGCTTCTTCTACTTTTGTTATCTGTCTCTCTAAGATAGGTGTCAGGCACTTTTGCTATTTTGCTCACTTCCGTATGCTCAGAGCCTAGCACAGGTCCTGGCACATGTAGGTTCTCAACACATAGTTACTGAATGGATGAATTCCTTTAATTTTTACGTCCTGCAAAGTGAGTGTTAAACTGATTTTCCAAGTGGAAAAAAATGAACCTCAGTGAGGTTAATGTACCCAGATTCTTACACTAATAAATGGCCAATCTTGGATTTGAAGACAGACCTACCTGACTGGCTCCAAAACCAGAGTTCTTTCCCCACTACCTCTCAGAATAGAAAGCTAGATTGGAAGCTTGTACTATTTATTCCTCTATATTTCTGTGCCTTGGGCAACTGTCCTCCACTGTCATACTGTGGTATATTTAATTCTTTTTTTGATCGGGTTTAGAAAGTGAAATAGGAGAAGCAGCAGGGCTACAGGTGATAATTCCTACTCAGGACAGATTTAACTTTAATTAACCAGTATCTATTGACAGACAAAGGGTAGGGCTAGATAGCAAGATTCTTATAATCTAGAAGATTCTTAGAACCAGGGCTGGGTACTAGAGAGGATAGAACTGACCCATGACTGCAGGGGAATCAAAAATTATTCCCTATGCATATGAATATCCACAGCACCTTTATTCACAACAGCCCCAAACTGCAAACAATCCTAAGATCCATCACCTGTGAAAGAATAAATAAATTATGGTACATCTATATAATGTAATACTACTCAGAAATGAAGAGAAACAAGCTACTGATATATAAAACAGCATGGATGAGACTCAAACAGTATGCTGAGTGAAAGAAGCCAGGCATAAAAGAGAGTAAATACTGTATGATTCCATTTATGTAAAGCTCTAGAAAGACAAATCTAACCTATAATGGCAGAAAGCAGATCAGTGGTTGCTTAGGGCCTGGGTGGGGAGAATTGACAGGGATGAGTAAAGGGTGATGAAAATGTTTTACATCTTGATCATGGTGGAAGTCAAATGGGTGCATGCATTTGTCAAAACTTACCAAAACATACACTTAGAACGAGTACATGTTATTATATGTGAATTATGCTTCAATAAAGTTTATTTTTAAAACAAGAGCTCCCTGATGAAGGTGGACTCAGAAACCTTAAGGAGTTTTCAGTCCAAAATATAGACAGGCAGAAAAATTTAAAACTAGTTTTAGTTAGGATGAAGATAGGCTGTGTGTAATATATTGGAAAAAGCAAAAACAACAGTAGCTTAAAAACACAAGAGTTAATCTTCTAACATGTATAATTGATTCTAAGACACATTTTTTCCCATAACTTAACATTTCTGAAGTCATAATGACTCCACGGTTCCTTCGATAAGAAAATAATGTATGAGTTTGATTGGCAGTGTTTTGTTTTTTGTTTTTTTTTTTTCTGAATGATACATAAATATGCATCTTAAGAGTCAATGAAAAGCCCAGGCGTTCAAGTCATAGCAGTGAGCTATGATGGCACCACTGCACTGCAGCCTGGGTGACAGAGCAAGACCCCATCTCTAAAAAATTTTAAAAAAAGAAAATAAGAGTCAATGAAATGCAGTAAGAGCAGTTTACAGGTAGACATCCCAGAATTGATACAATGGCTCCACAAAGTCACCAGGGACCCAGGCTCCTTTCTGTTATTCTCTTCGGCCATTCTCAGCCCTGGCTTCCAGTGTCAAAGTAATCTCATGGTCCCAGATGGCTACTGGAACCCCAACCATCATTATCCACTTCCTAGGAAGCAGGCAGGAAGAAAGGCAGAAGGCAAACAGGCTTCTAAGTTACCTCACCTGAAGTCCTTCTCAACAACTACAACTTCATCATGTGGATATATCTAGCTACAAGGGAGACTAGAAAATACAACCAAAGCTGAATACATTGTCATCTCCAATAGTATATGGATTATTATTTATGAAGAAGGGGACAATAGATGTTGGTTAGGCAATAGTCTCCATCAGTTTCCAAATAAAAATGTCTAAAAGAGAGTCAGCTAGATGTAGCAAGGTTTGGGTGGGAGTGGAGAGTTAAACAAAAAGACAGCTAAAAGAGATTTTTGGTAATACATTCCCTTTTTCAGGCTCTTTGGCTATGCCCGTGAGTATTAAAAATGCTGAACACTTTGATGCAATTAAAAAAATAATGGTGCACAAGTCTTCAAAGGTAGGTTTGGACCAAAAAATGGAAGGCTTTGATGCAAATTTAAGGAAGGATGTAAAGCTTTTATTTGGTAGGTAATGGTGGAACTACTGAAGACTTTTGCATAAGGCAATGAAGTAGTGAAAGCATTGTTTTCACTACACTAATCTCATAGGTCTTTAAACTCAACAGGTATATCCAGAAATACTTGTCAGAAATCACTGCAATTGAAACAGTATTCCAATATTCTCATTCATTTCATGTGAAATATGACTATCATGGCAATTTCTTGGAGGCACTGAAGGCATTACATATATATTGTAACACCAGTTCTATTTCCTCAATTATGTAGCATGTGTAAGGACATATGAAAGTTCTAACAGTCATGATGGGCCAGGTTATGATGCAGTAGAAAACAACCCCAAATCACATTGACTTAATATGAAAAGTTTATTTCTACTTCACACAAAGTCTGCTGCAGGTCAGGTAACTTTCCAGAGCACCTGTTTTCCATATGTTGGATCTGCATTCCATGCTTTGATCTTATGTCACTTCCATAGCACCTCTACATTTACTTCCACAGGGTAAGACACACACCTCACTTCCATCCACAATCCACTGGCAAGGACTAGTCACATGGCTCTGCCAAATTGCAAGGGAATCCAAAAATACTAAATGAGATGGTGTCTCATTTAATATGTGACAATCTTCAGGCACTGACCCAACAGCCAGGATCTACTTTGCAGTTGTTACAGCAGGTATTCGTTAGTTGCCTACTTGGTTTCTATTCCATAATTTCCATTTCCTAAAATTTTCCTGATTTTCTTGCTGTAATCTAGCCCTTCATGCAGCTCATGTACTTTGAATAAATCTGCTCCTACCTCCATGTCCCAAAGAAGACCCTAATTATTTCCCTAGATGCAATCACTGGTTCAGAGGTGGGCAAAACTAGCCCCGTGAGAGTGGATTTCAGCACTTATTCCTAAAATTCTGGGCAGAAGTGCATTCTCTCACTCTGGACATGAAGAAGAAAGTCCTTCTCATGACCATAAGAAGAGCCAGTTTCACAATTAGCCCTACACTGTCAATGATGGAACAAAGGATGGCAAGCAACTGGTAAAGAAGGTCCTTGGTGACAAAGCTAAGCTGCTCAGTCAACCAGTTTTGAGTCTGCCCTGCGTCTGAGCTTTCCAGTTTTGTGAGCCTTTCCTTCATTGTTTAAGCCAAATTTGGTTTGGTTTTCTGTTTCTTGCAAGGAAAATCAGTCTTATATAATTTTCTACTGTAAAATGGAATATAACTTCTCTTGGGATATGCTAAGGTAAGTTTCTGGTGAGATTAGATTTAAGGAAAAGACTGAAGAAAGAATATGATTTTTAACAATCCAAATAATTTCAAGGGGGATTTCATCAAACAGAATGTAAAATAAATAAAAAAAAATTGGTGCTGTAGTAGCTTAAAACTGAAAAAAAAACTTACTAAAATAAACTAGAGATCTTTGGGAAACTTAGGGATCTAGCTGCTGATTTCAGCTTCAGGATAGGAATTGTATATGATAGGAATGGGAAATTTTGTCATGGCAGACAGAAAGGACACTATCATAAATAATGGGCCACGGAGAAATTACTCAGGATTACATGAAGTCTGTTATTTGTTTTAAAATTACGCATGAGAGTGGTGGTATAAGAAGATAGATGACTAAAGATTGGTCATGAGTTGGTAATTGTCAAAGCTGGGTGATGCATACATAGTGGCTCACTATATTATTCTGTGTGCTTTTGTATATGTTTGTCATTTCCCAAAATAAAATGGAGAAAAAAATAGGAGCAAACTTGAAAGGGTTCTTACTGGCCTAAGACAAACCAATATAGACATCAAAAAAGAATAATGACTGCAATTAATGGAAATATATCCAAATTTCTAAAAATCCATGAATTCTTATTGATATTAAAAAAAAATCTTTACCATTGGAAGTTGCTAGGGCACCTACTCATTACTCTAAAAATTGATAAAAGGAAAGAACCAATAATTTATTCTGCCTTTTATTTACAAATTATATCTTAGACTGTGGTAGCCATGGAGGTACAGCTCCTAGATTTCCCTTCAAGAAAGAATTTGCGATTTTACTATAAGGGATACAGTTATCTGACAGCCTCCAGCTGTTAACACCTTTAGGATCCATAGCAGCTTTTGAGCTGAGGCCACTCTCTTCCAGGCAGTCCTGATATAGTGACTGAGCAGGCCAGAGAAACCAGGGACTGGCTATTTCTGCACGATATGAGATCCCTCTAATAGGCAGTCTTTGCTCCACAGCTCTCCCACTGGGTTGGGCAAGACTTTGTCAAATCAGCTTTATGGTCTGAAGCCCTGTTCTCCTGCCCCATATGACTTCCTTCCTTTTTTATCTTTCACAGATGTTACCACTCAATAAACCTCTTATATTTCTGAGTCTCAGCTTCTGATTCCTTTAGGACCCAAAGAACACACAGACTAAAAAGTTGATCAAATTTCTTCTTTATCAAAGTTAATAAATTCAAAAGGAGTTAAAAAATTAGAAAAGCATCTTTTGCAACTTCTAATGAAATAATAGATCTTATAAATAATTATGAATGGATGTTAAAAGTGTTAGGTAAAAAAGTTGATAAGGAATTTTATGGCGGTATCGGACTAATATTACCTGAATCCACTGATCAGTTCAGAATCACTATAAGTGAGAAAAATAGATATAATGTGTCTCATGATGTGATACAATAGAATATTCACAGCACTGCTTATTAAGCTTTCTGGGCAAAAATATTGAGCCTGAATCTAGTCAAGCCTCTAGATCTAACTATTAGTTTATAGGAAGCATGGGAATAGAGGAATAAATAGAAACCATTAGAAGAAATCAATCAGGCAAATCAATAATGGTGGAATTCTACAAAATAAAATGACCAGGTTTTTTTCAACAAGTCAATTGCATTAAAGAAAAGGGGAGAAATAATCCCCAAATCATTTTAGGAGGTCAAATCAACCTGATAACAAAAAAAGACAGTGCAAGGAAAGCTTAATTAACAAACCAAAGGATGCATGGTCAACGAACAATAATCAATTATACTGGCAATAAACAATTATAAACCAGAATTAAACAATATAATTTACAGTAACTGCAAAAAAAAAAAAAAAGAAATACTTAAGTATAAATATAACAAAGCATGTATAGGATCTGTATGTTGAAAACTACAAAATACTGAAGAAAGCCAAAATTGACCAAAATGAATTGGGACATTCCTTGTTCATGGATTGGAAGACTTAACATAGTAAAGATGACAATACCTTTCAAATGGATCCATAGATTTACTGCAATTCTAATCAAAATTCCAGCAGGATTTTTTTTTTGAAGATATAAACAAGTTGATTAAAAAAAAAAATTGTATGGAATGGAAAAGGAATTAGAATAGCCAAAACAATTTTGGAAAAAAAAAAAAAAAGAATATAGTTGAAGAAATTCCATTATCTGATTTTAAGATTTTCTAAAAAGCTACCATAATCAATACCATGGCAAAAGAACAGACACGCAGATCAATGAAACAGAACAGAGTTCAGAAATAGACCCACACAAATACAGTCAAGTGATTTTTGACAAAGGTGCAAAGGCAATTAGTGAAAAAAGACACTTTTTTTAACAAGTGATATTGGAACAGCTAGATATCTATGTATATAAAAAAATGAACCTCAACATGAAACTTCACACCTTATAAAAATTACTAAATGGAACATAGATCTAAATGCATAACATAAAATATAAAGTTCTTAAAAGAAAACATAAGAGAAAAACTTGACGATAGGTTTGGGTACAGAGTTCTTGGACATGGCCAGTTATGGTAGCTCACACCTATAATGCCAGCACTTCGGGAGGCTAAGGCAGGAGGATTGCTTGAGGCCAGGAGTTTGACACCAGCCTGGGAAACACAGCAAGACCGTATCTCTCCAAAAAATAAACATTAAATTTAAAAAAATAAAAAAGTTCTTGAGCATGATACCAAATGCATGATCCGTAAAAGAAAAAGCTGATAAATTAGAATTCATCAAAATTTAAAACTTCTGCTCTGAGAAATCAACTGTTAAGAGAATGAAAGAACTAATTACAGACAAGTGAGGAAATATTTACAAACCACATATCCAACAATGAACTTGTATCTACAGGGGAACAGCTCCAGGCCAGCACCTGACGACTTCACATGTTTCCACATAGACCACATAGGCATGGCTTGAATGGCAACTGAATCTTGGCAGAATACCTTGTGATCCTCCTAGAACACGGAAGTATGGAGGGCTAATGAGGCGCTGCTCCAAGGCCATTTCTCACTGGCTCCCCTCTTTACCAAGAGGCTATCATGTCACAGTTTGTCATTGTCTCACGGTTTCTGATGAGGTACAAGGCATTCTGCCTTGCCACCCTTAAGGCACACCTGCAGCTATAAAACCGATTGGCGGTATCATAGAATGGGCCCCTCGGCAACAGTGTATCTCATCATTCTTGTTGTGGTCATCTGGCCTCTTTTGTTTTGGTGTTGCCCTGCACAAAAGCTACAGAGAGCTGGCACCTTTAGCTACTCTTCATTTTACTATCTGTGTATGCAATAAACTGAGTCTAAAAAGAGCCTGTTGTCTTTAAGACTGGGACAGAATCTGTCAGCCTGGCTTTGCTTTGTGCTTGACAGTATCCAGAGTATATAAAGAACTTTCAAAGCTCAACATTAAGAAAACAAGCAACCCAAATAAAAAATGGGCAAAAGGCCTGAATAGAAAATTCACCGAAAAAAATACACAGAAGGCAAATAAGCACATGAAATGCTGTCCCACATCATTAGACATCAAGGAATTTCAAATTAAAACCATGATGACATACCATTACATACCTATCAAAATGGCAAAAATAAAAAATGAAAGTGCTGGAGAAGATTCAGTGCAATTGCAACTCTTACCTTGCTGGTAGGAAGGCAAAATGGTACAGGCACTCTGGAAAAACAGCTTGGCAGTTTCTTTTAAAGTTAAACATACACTTACCATCTAACCAAGCAATTCCTCTCCTGGGTATTTAACCTTAGCAAGATGTTAAGATTTAACCGTAATCAAGATGTCCTTAAGCAGGTGAATGAATAAACAAACTGTGGTACATTCATATAGTGGAATGCTACTTAGCACTAAAAAAGAACAAGCTATTGACTCACGCAACATGGATGGATTTTAAATGTATTTTGCTAAGAGAAAGAAATCATTCTCAAAAGTTTACATACTGTATGATTCTGTTTATATGACCATCTCAAAACGAGAGATTAGATCAGTGGGTGCCAGCAGTTACAGGTGTGGAGAGGGTTTGACTATGAAGGGCATGAGGCAGTTTTGGGGGTGAAGGAACTCTTCTGTATCCTCATTGTGGTGGTGGTTGGCTAAATCTATACATGCTAAAATCCAGAGAACCAAAAAAGGTAATTTTATGGTATGTATGTATACCAAAAAGGGCAAAAATGTTATATGCTAATTTTAAACATAAAACTTGTAAAGAGAAGGAAAAAGAGAAAAGGGAGGACTGTTATAAAATAAAAGACACTTACGAGACAATACAACCAAATACCATTTGTGGACCTTGTTGAGATCCTGATTTGAACAAACTATTAACACAAAAGGCATTTTTGATACAAACAAGGAAAATTTAATGTGAACTTGGAATTCTATGTTAAATTTAAGATTTTAAAGCATCATAATGACCTTGTGGCTATGTAAAAAAAATCTTCATGAGTTAGATACAGATGCTGAGATATATTTGTGTGTGAAGCAGCATTAAGCCTGGAACTTGCCTTGTACATGAGAAAAAAAGTGGAAGAGATTGATTAGTAAATGTTGAAGCTAGAGGTTCATCAAATAATACTTTATTTTTCAGTATGTTTGAAGTTTTTCACAATTTTTTCTTGAAAATGAGATTTTAAAAAATAGAGTAGAACTTCTTTTCAACATTTATTTTAAACCAGTAGACACAGGCCTACAGTTGGTCTCAATCTCAATGTCAAATTTTTCCAATGACTCTAAATAAATTAATGCTGTGTGTGCCAAAATTAATACTGACATGAAGAAAACAGTCTCCTAGAAATCTTACGCTCTGACCAATAAACTACTAAAATTACTAGATTAGTAAAGATTTGCAGAGTTAGATTTTAAAATAGCAAATCAAAACAATTTTCAATGATACCATCAAATAAATAAAGGGCAAGAATAATTTTAAAGCAATAATTCTGATCCTAAAAATCTCAGCCAAAAAACAAAATTGCTCAGGCTCTTAAATTCTCATTAATATTTACATAGTGTTGCTTTCTCGCTGTGTTGGTCCAGCCTGTTCTTTTGAGCATTATTACTATTTATCGTTTCTTGAGCACTCAGCACTGCGTGAGATACAGATGATAAGTTCCTTCCCTAGGGGACAACAATCAAAGCCACACAAGCAAAACACAAAGATTAGCTGTTTAAGAAATGAAAACCAAATGAAAGGTTAAGAAGCACACTCTGGATTTTTTGTTTTCAGCTTTAAGCCCATGATACGGGTATGAAACAAGACTGAAGCTGGTAAGATAAAGAAAACGTCTGGTTTAGAAGAGATAGAAAATATCCCAGAGATCACCACAAGAGAATATCCTACCTTAGAAATAGTTTCACTTTCTGCTGTATAAAATTTACTAGAATCTATTTCTAGCTCTAGAGGACTGTAATCATTTTGGGGGGTAGGTGGGGAGATGGGGGGCGGGGGTGGACAGAGAGAGGGAGAGAAAGAGATAGAGATAGATTTAGGTCTGCCCAGTAGACTTTCCGGTTCTTTTCTTTTGGTAATACCATGCTCTGGTTCAAGGACTGCTTCTCCCAGTCCATGTATTCCTTATGGGAATGTCAATCAAAGTGCATTTCTCCTTTACCTTATAATGACATTTGAAGCAGCCCAAGGTCATTTTTACAGGACTCATAATGAACTTCTTCTACAGTGTTCATTAGGCCACTTTGCAAAGGAAAGTACAAATAAATGAGTATAGCATAAATGCGGGCAGTTCTAAGTCCCAGGATCAGGCCCTTGAGATCCTTACTTCTTACAGTTCTTCACACTGTATGAGCTAGTCCACAATCCTTTCAAGCCAATGCATTCAAATTGTTGCTTAAGATGGTTTGAATTGAGTTTCTTTTGTCATTTGCACCAGAAAGAATCCTGAGAAGTTAAACAACTTGCCCAAGTTTCCTTCAGTGGCTCCTAAACGGCAGAGTCATCGTTCAAATCCAGCTCTGCCCACCTCTACACAGTAGCCTTTTCCTACTGTGCTAATTTACTTTTTATCCCCCAGATGTTTTATTCCTAAAATCTAGTTTCCCTCAAGATTGGGACTGGAAGGGAAAGGGGCTGTGTTGGGGGAAGGGGGTTGTGGATGTCACTTCCCAGTAGTAGAAGGGAGATGAAAGCTGCAAATACAATAATATCTAGTAGAATTTATTTTGCATGGTTATTTAATGCATATGAGAAAGAATCTAAGCTGACGACCACACAAGAGCAAATCAAAGCTGTGTAATTCTAGTAAAGAATGGTATGAAAATATTTTCCCTTCCCTCTGCTCTGTCCAGTTGTAATGATTGTATTTTTTAAAAAACTGTTTAATACCAACAATACCAAATAAAATGTTTGAGTTTTTTAAGTTGAACGAGAATACATCTACTTCCATTTTAAAGCTATTTTATTCACTGTCTCACCACTATATGCAAAGAAAAACAAGTACTGAAATGATGATAGTTACAAATTAAATTAGCAGTTTATTTTTTATGATTACTTGTAAGTCTCAAATCAAATGTTATTTCTGCACTTTCCAATTTTGGACTTACTTTATTTCTTTTATTGCATTTATGATTTGAACTTATTTTGTTTACTTATTTACTTCTTACCTTATTTATTACTACTTATTTGTTTATTCACTTACTTATTAGCAGTGACCTTGCCAGTTTTGTTTGCCTTCGTGGTAGGTATTTTTTACAGCCTGGTTTACAGAAGACACAAAGTGTTTATTAAATGAATAAATACATTACACTGTTGCAAAATAAAAGACACTTTACTTTTATGTGCTTTATAGCTATAAAATATACCAGTATCTTGAAATTAAAGAATGACAGATAATTCTGTGTTCTCCTAATAAATGAAATTGGAATGGAAATCTGTCAAAGCCCAGGTGTCAGTAGTTGAGAGAACCAACGGCATCCTCTGTTTGGGGTTCGGCAAATGCTTAGTTGAGTCCTAGGGGTTTTGATGCAATAGGGTAGGAAGGTTTCCTGCTTCAACTCAGAGCAGCCCTTCACTTAGCAGCATTTCACAGAGATACTCTGTGCAAGCTTTTGTTTGAAGAAAGGGTTCCACTGCTTAAAAACAGGGTGCTGGGGCAGAGTGATAAAAACCACTGTTACAGGGAATTTGGAGTAAAAGGTAGCTGACATGACTTTACATTCTATTTATTTTTCCCTTTAAAAGTCAATGCGCTATCTTATTAATGTTCTTCTAGTATAACAAAATTATTTCTGCCCTCAATTTTAAAGATTTAAGCTTTTATTCTTTCTAGAATTTTACAGATACATGAAACACTAAGGCATCTAGATTCAGAAAAACTTTGCCCTTTCAATTATATAAAAAATTAAATCTTATATTGGAGAATTTTAGAATCTTTGGATTCAAAGGTTTCTCCTTCCACTGTGTCAATCTTACATTTGATTTCTTCCTTTATAGATAGAGTATATAAAAACATGTTTAGTGTTCCCCCTCTTTCCAGGTTATACTTTATCTTGAGTAGATTTAAAACCAGATTAACTGTAATAGGATTCCAGGATGTGGGCAGATGTCTACTTGTCACTGACGATCTCTCTTGCAATCAGCTCCTTCATTATTTCATTGGTACCACCATAGATTGGCTGAACTCGGGCATCCACATAAGCTCTGGATAAATCAGAAGATGATTGAATGAATAAATAAATGATATTAGAAATAGTAAATTTTGTCTCACAAGGTAACTATTAATTAAAGCATTCATTTAATGAAATCCAAACAATAAAAATCTTTCATAAATTACTCATTTTTCCAGTATGGCATTCATCCTAGATTGGTATAATTGTAAACAATCTATTAAGATATTGATAATAAGTATAGTTTTGTTTTAGTTTGTTTAAATTGATTACAAAGTCAAAGTAACATTTATAAGTATGTTTCATCTGATTTAATCTTGTAAAATTCAATGCATATAATAGCATTCTTTAAAAGCATGTTTTTTCAATTCTAGGAAATAAAAACAAAATGGGAGGTATCAATTTACCAGACTTCTAACTTTATTATAAGGCTGTAGTAATCAAAACAGCTTGGTACTGGCACAAAAATAGAGCCATTGACCAGTGGAACAGAACTGAGAACCCAGATATAAAACCATCCTCATATAGCCACCTAATCTTTGACAAAGCAGACAAA
>RJWJ010006947.1:0-59783 GCA_004363605.1 Indri indri | reverse complement strand
TGCAGTAGATTTATGATCCAATATAAAAAACTCTTGTACTTTGAAATTCAGTCCCCAAAGTCAAGAAGGATTTGATGTCAGAATGTTTTTAAATCATTTTCTAGAGGAGATCTAATACAAGTGCCTCGAGACTCTAAGGTTCCTACAAATGGAGTTAAATTTCAGATTAATTTGCATTGGTATCAAGCAGTATTATGTGATTTAACCATCATGAGTTTGAAATTGTTATACAGATGAAATAGCAATTTTATTCTAAATTCAAACACAATAGCAAAACAGAACTATTCCTTAATTGTTTTAAATAGACTATAATTTTGAATATTTCTAATATGACGGTTTTTCCCAACCCCTGCACAATAAGAGAAGCTACAGATGTGGGAACAAGAGCAAGTCAGTGTAAACACACCATTACACTGCAGAACAGACCTTAAGCAGATATGGGGTTTTTTGCAATTAAAAATCTACATTGACATTTTAATGATTTCCTTGCTTACAGAACATCAGAGATAGAAGGAACCTTCAAAGAGAATCCAGTCTAGCACCTTTATTTTACATCAGACAACTTGAGTGGGTAAGTGGATTATCACACAGCTATCTAGAGGAACAGATTAGGTAAGAATGAAGGGCTTCTATCTTCTAGTACTATGTTCTTTCCACCAGACCATATCATGTCCTCGTGACCTTAGAAACCCAAAGCAGTCGTGTGTACATGATATTATTTGCCACACTTGAATGACAATTTGAAGGAGTCCATAAGGGAATCTAATGTTCATATTTTTTAAAATAAAACAAGGTAAGACCCAAATTGCCTTTGTCCATTACATACAATACTAACCATTTTATTTTCCCTATTTTCATTGTTTCATTTTTATTGATGGTGCATGGAACTTATTTTTACTGTCTAACCCTGAAAATATCTTTTTGAAGGTGGTATTTTCTGACCTTTCTCTCTTGTTTTCATCTAGGGTGCAATTATTGTGAATACTTTGTTAAAATCTGAAAAGGGATGTCTGTGTCATTTTGATAAAGCTATTAAGAACTATTACATCCTCTACCACAATTACTCTATTGGATGAACACATTGTCACACTAAGCCTAAGAATGCAATTAAGAAGATCACCAGAATAAGGATCTGGGAGGATGAATCTAGTCAAAATGCTTATATCAATATTAAAAATTGAGATGTATGAGTCTTGCAGTAGCTAACATTTGTTGAGCACTTACTGTTTGCCAGACTCTTGTCAAGTGCCTCATATATTATTTTTTCCATTTTTATCCTCAGCACGAAACTAAAAGGTAGATCGAATTATTGCTGCAGTGCTGAAGGAAGAGAGTTCAGAGACTACATGTTCAAGATCACATTGCTAGCCAGTGACAGAGCTGGGTTCTGATCCCTGGCAACCTGCCTCCAGAGCCCTGGCTGTTGATCCCTGGAATCTAAACGGCTGTGGCTTACTGCCTCAGCTAGAGTCTGCTGCCCTTAATTGGCTAGCCACGCTGGATCAAGTCTGACTCAGAAAATAGCACAGTCAGCAACAAAAAACCAACTTGGTTTCACTGACCATGAGGCCCAGTCGGGGTCCAAGTGCCACCCATTTAAGTGCTTCACTTCGAGCAGATTTAGGACCATTACGTCTCCAACTATGCAGATACCAACTTCACGAGATTTGAAAGCTCTTGTTCCAATAGCCTCAATCAATTGCTTTCAATTTCTTATGTAAATACATTTATAGATATGGAAAGGCCAAGTCACAGCAGAAGAGGAAACCTGATAAATCGTTAATGAACACAACCCTTATTAACAGTTTATGGTTCCAATGCAAACTCTTCTTGTAATTTAAAGCAGCAGCGTAATTGTTCCATTTCCCATAAGTGGCTGCTGTAATGAAAGCAAGTCTGCAGTTTGTCACAGGGGTGGCGGCACAAGTACATATGTAGCTGTTCATTTTTAATAAGTCAGACACATTGATGGATATTCCCTGGCAATAACAATACAGGGTATATTTATGAAGGTGTGGGGACATTTACTTAATGGCACAAATTAACACATTAAATAAGAAGCAAATACATTAGACAATGAAATACAGCATACAAACAAACAAAAATGTTTTTATATATGTTGTAACCTTTGCCTTGCTACCCCTATAATTATCTATTTGTGCCATGTTTTCAGCTAATGTCAGAGGAACAAGGGTCACTGCAATCATGCTATGTTTTATCAATGTATAAGAAATCACTTAAATTATAAAAGAAAGGATGATAAACCTAAAAATAATCAGCACATGCACATCTGGAATACTCTGGAGTCCTATTTCTGAAATATTTTTAATATTCATATTAAATACCAAAGAATGGCATAATTACCTGATGCTATTGCTTCAAGTAAACTTTTTATTATTTTACTTCAAAGCCTAAAATATTGATAACGAGGTGATTCATAGAGAGTGATGACAGTAACCTTTTACCTTTGTTATATCTTGAAAAGTCACTTGGTTTTATGGACTTTTATAGGCACTCGTTTCAAGTAATTGTGTACTATATTTCAGTGAAATCAGATGTATAATGTCAGAAGAGAAGAAGATGCTCTGGCCTAATTTTGCCCTACATCTTCTAGATTGAAGGTCACGATGATGCGTTTTCCACATTAACTTAGTACACATAAAGAATTATGTCTTGAATACATCTAGGATGACAGAACATGGTGTAATGAATCTTAAGTTAGTGGTTCTCATGTTTGCCTCATAACACCATGTTTTCTTCTATCACGTTGCTCTGTAATTGTCTGTTTACTGTTCCGCACCCTCCCCTAAATTATAAGCTCCTTGAACTGGTGATTGTAGCTTGTTGCTCTTTGAATCTTCATGCTCCTCTTAGGATCCTCAATGCTGGCTCAGTGTCTTGTGCAGAGTAGACATGCGATATACATTTGTGGAATGGAGAACAAAGGAAAAAAAGGAGAGAAGGAAGGAGGAAGGAAGGGAGTGGAAGGAATTCTGCTGCATCCTCTTAATAAACCATGAGACTCCACCTTTGCAGTCCTAGCAATGGTATGCATGTGAAAGAAATATCAATTTCTAGATGAAGACATTCATGCAGATACTAATGATACCAAGAAAAGGCATCAGCAGAATGCTATCCTGTTATGAAATTTACAGAAAATCCCTCTGGTTACAATATATTTGGAATTCCATTCAATTAGGTTAATCAGGCATGATATCATACTCATTACTGTTTTTTAATAATAATTTAAAAACACTCAAGCAGTGTTTATTAAGTATCTAGTATGGGTCCAATATTATGCTAGCCTCTGAATGAAAAGCAAAAGAAGCTGTGCAATCATCCATTCATTCAGCATTTTCTGAGTATTTAGTAATTCGCCAGATGTGCTGAACGCTTTCCCTGCCCTTGAGATAATTACATTGTTCCTGAGAAGTCAAAGCATGCAAGTGTAAAACAGAGCACTATGAGAACACTGAGAGAAATATAAGCATTTTGTAATAAAGATAGCATTAGCCAACACTTGGTAGGTGCATACTATATGTCAGGCAAGGTGCTAAGCATTTTACATGCATTATTTTATTTAATGTTCACTATACTTTATACCCATCATCATTGGCATTCCCATTTTGCAGCTGAGAAAAGCTCAGCTCAAAGCAGTTAATTAACTTGCCTTAGTTCATTCAGGACTATAACAAAATACCATAAACTAGGTAGCTTGTGAACAACGGAAAGTTATTTCTCACAGGTCTGGAGTCTGGGAAGTCTAAGACCAGATGCCAATAGATAAAGTGTCTGATGAGGGCCCACTTCCTCACCAACAGCCATCTTCTCACTCTAACCTCACATGGTGGAAGGGGCAAGGGGTCTCTCTGGGGTCTCTTTCATAAGGTCACTAATCCCATTCACAAGGGACACACCCCTATGACCTAATCACCTCCCAAAGATCCTACCTCCTAATACCAGCACCTTGAGAGTGAGGATTTCAACATATGAATTTGGGGGGACATAAACATTCAGAACATAGCATTGCCCAAGTCACCAGGTAATAACTTGAGTCACTGGTCCTTTTGGCTCTAAAGTTCAGGCACTTAAACACTACAGCTTCTGATTACCTGCCTAAATTTTTGGACATATACAATACATCCTAGGGATTAGAGGTCCTATATTTACTATAATTATAAGAAAAGTTTCATGGAAGAGATAATAGTTAAAACACAGGTCTTGAAGTGTTGACATGATTTATATAATTTGAACAGATGAAAGAAAAATTGATAATATCAAGGTAGAGGCAGGGAACAGTGAAGTCCAAAAATATCAGTGCAAATTTATGCAAAATGATGAGTTCTATCTAGAAGACAATTTAATGGGACCAAAGCTTTTGGCCACTAAATCTGCCAAGACCAATGGATGTGCTCAGGCTGGTTACTTGGAGTTCATGAACCATCATACCAGTGCCCACCCCGCCCCGCCCCACCACTGACTTTATGATACCAAGTTCTGTTTCTTTAACATTTAAGTCAGTTCTCTCCTCCCCACCTCTACCACCCAAACCTTAGCTCAGGGTCTCACAGTTTCTCCCTGGGATTAGTGCTCTAACACTAACTTGCTTTGTGGCCCTATGCAAATTACTAAATCTCCCTCTAATCCTCAGTTTTCCTATTAGCAAATTGGGCATGATAATAAAACCTTTCTCACAGGCTAATGTGTGCTTTAAATGAAACAATCCATTTAAAGTACCTCAGTGCCTTGCAAAGTACTTGTAAGGGAAGAAAAACTTTTTTCCTCTACCCTCTTATGTTCAGTTAATGGGGCCTGCAAATTAAACTGACAAAAGACAGATTAACAGGAGGAAAAAACAGTTTTAATTCCACATATATTTACATTTTCAGAGTCGTTCCTGTGTCTGCTATCCCTTAATTGCCTTTGGCCCAAAATAATTTTTATGTGAAAGTGGCATATTTTGGGGTGATATATTTGTGTTTCCTTCACATGACAGGAAGTTTTATTAATAATAACGAACGTGTTTTATGTACCTATGCTGCAAAATGCCCAGGAATTGATGTCTATCATCTTGGTATACCTTTACAATTAGTCTATGAGGTCTGTATTGTAATTATCCCCTTATCTGGCTATGGTAACTGAGGGCTAAGAACATTAGTACTTTAGCTAAGCTTAGCCAGCTGATAAGAGCAGAGCCAGGATACACAAGAACCCAAGCTGTTGATTCAAGTTGACTGCGTGCCTAACTCTGCTGCCTCTCATTTTTAAATTACCAATCCCCCCACAAAAGCACCATGGCTAGCAATACATAATAAGCAAATAATCCCTATGGTTAGACAAACAAAAGAAAAACACCAGAAGTAAAAATTTAAGACTAAATAACAACACAAAACTTACTATATTGTCATTTCTGCCAGGATATTCAGGAGTACCATGTTGTAAATCTCCAAAGTTATCCCCACATCATTCACTTGGCTAACTATATACTGTGGAAATTTAATTAGCAGATCCAACTCAATCCAGATAAAGCATTAGACAGATAATTAATTTTGCTTCGACTAACCCTGAACCTGAATGCACTTCTATCCTACCTTCCTAAGTGACCCATAAACTGAATGGATACAATGACATAAACCTAAATAATGATTTAGTAGAGCAATTACCGAAAGTTTAAAATTTTCTCATAAATTAGCACCATGATAAAGAGTTCTAAATTTGCATGTAAGTGAAAGTTTGTAAATTATTTAAGACAGGTAAGCAGAAGGGTATCACCAGCTGCCCTGAATTGTAACTCATTGTAACCAGAATTCACTTCACTGGACATGTGCATACACCAAACATACACACGCAAATAGTGCCTGTCCTCAAGGAGTAGACACAAAAATGTTAGCATGTGTGTTATTGCATGTGTGCAGCAAATACTGACATGTTCCTTAACATTGGAGAACTGAGATCAATTGTAGCATGTGAGGTTCCACTGATAGCCATAGCATTATGGGATCAAAATAAACAATGGATACTTTTTTAATTTGTAAGTGACAGGATGAAGAATATTGTGGATCTTCCCCACCAGACTGTAACAATATTAAGGTAAATCAAATTTTGCACCTCATTTATTTAACAATGTTGTTTTTCAGTTGCTATAGGGGTTTTTTTACTCTCTCAGAATACAAGGCTGCATAAATTTCCCAGAGCTTATTTTTGAAAAGAAAAAAAAAAATATTGTTAGCTCTTGAACACTTAATTATAATTGGCTACGCTTCTTTTCTTTTATTAAGTGATAATTTATGAAAGACTACTTCAAGATCTTCTTTAACACTGCCTTTGGAAAGACTGAAGCAAGGGAATATGTAATCACAATGTAATGTAATCAGAATATTTAATTAACATGTAATCATCAAAGAAGAAAATAGTCTCATAGCATTTGTGCCTAAAAGTCAACAACAGGACCCTATCTAAAAGGCTATACATACTTTTAAAATATTTTTAATGGATATAACATGGTCCTTTATTAAATATTTGCTCAATCATTCTTTTTTTCAAATAGAAAATAAAAATCCTGGCCGAGAGCTTCGTATTTGAAGGCCACTGCCTCTGGTTTTCAAATCAGTTCACACTCCCCTCTACTCCCCAGCCCATGAATAGCTTCTCATCCCAATGCTTGTCTGTTCACATCCTCCTCCATCCACCACCTACATCTCTTCTTTCTACTGGCTCTTAGATTACTATTTAGGGCTGTCCTCCAAAACCAAGGCCTTGTTATTTTTAATTTCTGATTAAATTTTTCCTATTTAAGGATCTGTAAGGACATACAGAAATGAAATCACAGAAAAATCCCTGAGGATGCAGGGGAGGACACATAATTTGTACATAAAATCAACAGCAAACCATAGGTCAAGAGATGGATTTGAATAAGAATCATGAAGATAATGCTAAGAATTATAATAGCAAACATAGCTCAGAATTAAGTGCCTTTTATACATACTCTTATTCATGGACATGAAGTGCTTTAAAATTTATTACTTTTTTTAAAAGCTGCAATATACTTCTTGTCCTTATCTCCTTGGATACACACGTGATAGTTTCTTTAAGGCAGGTACCTGGCAGAACTACTAGATGGTCAAGTGTACAAATACCCAAATTGACTGCATACTACCACATGGTTTCCCAAAGTAGTTACAATTGACACTCCCACCAGCAGGTTTATAAGAGTTCTTTTTCCCTTATCTCCACATCTCAGTACAGTCTGGCATTTTAATTTTTGCCAATCAAATGAGTAAGAAAGGGTACTTTCTTCTGTTAGCATTATTACTCTATTAATAAACTTAATTTTCCTTTTATATGTGTATGGACCAATTTTGTTTCCTCATCTCAGAGTTGCCCAGTTTTATTTGTCTGGTTTCCTAGAGGATTCTTTGTACCTCTCTTATGGATTTCTACAATTTTCTTATATCTTCCTTATATTAAAGATAATACACTGGTAATTCTCAACCAGTTTTAAATGTTTAAAAATTTTCTCTAAGTTTTCACATTATTTTAACTACATATTCTGTTTATTATTATACATATTAGAATTTTAATTTTGATGTGGTCATATCTTTAAATCTTCTCCTTGGGAGTTGTGCTTTTTATACCTTGCTCAAGACATTCTTTTCCACTCCCAGACGATAAATTTGTTTTTCACCTTTACACATTTAATCCCCCACCGAATTGATTTGCATGTGGTGTGAGGAAGGCACCTAACTGTATTTTGCCCATAGCGAAAGCCATTTATCACTTCACCTTCACATGGATTGAATATTTTCTCATCTGTTCCCTGTGTTGCAATCTTTAATATAAGTTCTCTCATAGGATGGATCTACTTCAAGGCATTATATACTGTACAAGCAATTCATTCTTATCCCAAGACAGCATATTTTTATATTAAGTTCTATATATTTTTTATATTAAGCTTTATATTACATCTGGGTATTTAATAGGACCATTGTCCCTTCTTTGCTTTTGTCTATTACTTTTGCTTAATTTTGTTTGGGAATCATCTTAGGTATTTTTGTACTTTTTACTTTTTCATAATAATTTTGTAATACAAAAAAATAGTGGTGGTATTACAATTGCATTGAATTTAAGATCGATTTGAAGAAAAATGGCATTTTTATGATTATGAATCTCCCCATTCATGAAAATGGTATATCTCTTGATTACCTTAAGTCTATTTCAATGTTTTTTAATAAAGCTGTGAGTTCCTCCATGAGAGTTTAACACATCTTTTGTTAACTTTATTCCTGGGTACCTCATAAATTTTGTTGCCATTGTAAATGGGATTTACTAATTGATTATGTTTTAGAAATAGGAAACCTATTAATATGTCTACATTATTCTTTATATAGTAACTTTCCTAAAATCCTTAAATAATTATAATATTCTGTCAGTTGATTCTCTTGGATCATGTATTTAGCTGATCATTTGCAGTCTATCTTTTTCTTTACAATTCTATACATGCAGTTCTATTTCTTGTCTTGTTGATTAGGTCTATGAGAACAAGGTTGGATGATTGCAAGGAACATCCTTGCCTTATGCAGTTCTTTACTGGGAATGTTTTAAAATTCCATCATTAGGCATGAGATTTAATATAGCTTTTTGTTAGATGTTTTTCTTTAGCTCAGGAACTCAACCTTCTATTCCTAGTTTATTAAGAGTGTTTATTGTAAATGAGTACTAATTTTATACAATGATTTTCTTCATCTATTAAAATGATCATATAGATTTTGATCTGAATTTGCCAATGTAGTTAATAATACTTAGAGATGTTCCTAATATTTAAAAAATTCTTGCATTCCTCAAATAAATACTAGTTGGTCCTAACAAATTTTTCTGTATACCCTTATACTCAGGTTGATACTATTTTACTTAGGTATTTTACATCAAGTTTCAAAACAAATTGTCTATAATTTTATTTTCTTGTATTTGCCTTTTCTAGTTTGACCATCAAAATTATACTAGCATGGAATTGTTTTATCATAGAGATCTCTTCTAAAGGTTCCATAAAACTCTCTCTTGTAAAACAACCTGGACCTACTGTTTGAACACTGGCTTGGGAAAGGACAAGGTAAACTTCTGATTATCAATTCATTTCTTAATCATTACTGTTATACTCAGTCTTCTATTTCTCCTTGAGTACATTGCACTAATCCCAATGTTTCTTGAAAATTATACATATTTTTTTAAAATTTGTATAGAGTTATTCATGGTATACTCTGATGCTTACAATATATCTATATGGTTCGGTTAGTTCCTTTGTTTTTATCTTTATTATTTTGTTTTACTTACTTTTCATTTTTCATGCTATTATTTAATGACTATCTTCCTCTCATAACTCTTTGACTATTTTAAACATATTTATTTTAATGTCTCTTTCACATCTATTTTTTATATAACATTTTATTGTGAAAAATATTAGGATAATATTATGAACCCCCATGTGCCTGTCCTAGATTCAAAAATAATAGACTCTGGGCCAATCTTTATTCACTTCTTACTCCTATCCACTTTTTCCTATCCCTGGATTATTTTGAAGTAAATCTCAGACATTATGTCATTGCCCCCATACATATTTCAGTATGTATCTCTAAAAGATGAAGCATCTTTTAAAAATATAACTACAGTAACATTGTCATCACTAAAAATATACAAAAATATTTAATATCACCAGGTATAGTTGGTGTCTAATTTTTCATACTGTCTCATAATTTTTTATAGTTTTATTTTTTAATCAGGTTTTCATTAGTATCCATATACCACAACTGGTTAATATTGCTTAAGTCTCTCTTAATCTATAGATTTCCTCCAACTTTTCAGTTGCTGTGTTTTGTTATTTGAAGAAACTGAGTAGGTTGCCCTATAGAACATCCCTTAGTCTGGAATTTGTTAAATGCATCTGTTATATGCATTTGGTATATGATTTTATATACCAAATATTTCCTGCAAATTGGTGGTTAGATCTAAAAGCTTAATCAAATAAGGGTTCAATATTTTGTTTGGTGAAAATACTTCACAATATTATGCACCATGAAAAGATTCATAATGTCTGGCTGAATTTCTTTTTGTGATGTTAGCAGTCAGTGATGATAAATTGCCTAGATCCATTCAAGTTGGGGTTATCATTAGGGTTAGAGTTGGGGCTAGGGGTTACATTTTTAATTTTTATTATTTCTTTTGCAATCATAAGCTCGATTACAGTACTCCTAAAAGAGAAATTTCTCTTCATCAATTATTTGATTACCCCAGGTATAGTTTAAACAGAAAGATAAGATAAAAGAGTAAAAATGTTTGATTCTTTCCCTTTATTTATCAGTTTTCAAAATAATAAGTTGATTTCCCAATACCTTCCAGAAGTGTTAAATGAAGCACTTTTTTAGTAACTTTATGAACTCAAGCATTTAAACATATTTGATATGTTATTATCTTAATTGGTCCTCAAATTGTCCCATATCTGGCCAGTGGGAACTTTTTCCATTTGATTCTTAAGTTTCCTTGACATATTGCTTGTAGTCTTTAACAGCTTCCTTGCCTTCTGGTAGGACTAGATATTCCAGGCTCTTATCAATTTCTTGCTCCAAACCTTGAAGCAGCCACTTCTCCATGAATTCTTGGTTTCTTTTACTAATAAATGGTATTTAGAAACCACAACCTGAGCCAAGGGATATTCATTGCCCATTAACACTTAGTTCTTATTTTTCTAGGTCTTTTCAATGAATATAGCTAGAAAATAAACTTTTAGATAAAATATATCATGATTTTTTACTGATACTTCTAATTTGAATGAATAATTATAGAGTTTCCACTAGCCTCATTTATCTCACATGTCTCTTTTTTTCCCACACTGAAAACCTTTGTTCTCTATGACACCAATATAAATATTAATCTTCCTTATCTTCCCATGCACATAACAGTTTCAGAAAAATATCTCCACTAAAAATATACTTTACTTCTTTTTGTCCTTATAGTATGTCCCCCAAAATATAGGCAAATTAATTTTTAAAAAATAACTTGTAGTAATTCTTCTCTGTGTAGTTATTGCTCTATTATTCCTAATCGTTTATATGGCATTTACCCAACTTATTGTCTATGCACTGTTTTGCTTTGTACTGAACTTTGCCTGTATTAAAATTTCTGTATGTTAGGTCATCTCTCAGTCTTAAGGAAAACCCAATAGTACAGTTCTACCTTTCGTGGGACATTACCATTGCCTCTGCCAAGACCCTAGAATTTTCACCAGTTATGAACCATCTTTACATTAATTTGTGGCCCCATGTTTTATTACCTTTCAGTATAAATTTAGGGTCCCAACTTTCAAGGCAATTCTATTTCCTCCCATGATAAGCAATGAATCATTCTCTTCCAATCTTACAAGCCTTTCCCATCCCCATTGATAAAGCAGTGATTTCACAGCTTGATCCTCTAGGCAGGAGACATGATATCATTTCTTGGGTATGCCTGGGGCATCTTCTTTTAACTTTCCGTCCTGGAACCCCCATATATCACTACTGTTCTGCTTACCCTCTTCATTTGAGTACCTAGAGTTTTCCATTTTTGTCATAAACATAATTATGTATTTCTTTCTTGTAATTATTTTTTGTAGAGACAGGGTCTCACTTGTTGACCAGGCTGGTCTTGAACTCTTGGCCTCAAGTGATCCTCCCACTTCAGCGTTCCAAAGCGCTGGGATTACAGGCAAGAGCAACAGCACCCAGCCTTATTTCTTATTGTTTAAAAATATTATAGCTGGCATTTCTATGTATTTTAAGTAGTAGTGGCGCTCCCTGCATCTATTAAGGCTACAGCCATGACCAGAAGTCTCAAAAAGTGTCCAGAAAATCCAGGTGAAATCTGGACGTTTTCTTCATCCAGATATTTTGGTATTTGTAAACAACTGAATAATTGACCAAATTTTTCATCTGGAAACTGGAGTTCATGTAGATATATATCCAGTTTAATTTCTGGTAGGCATTTCAAAAGATTTTTAAACATTTAATCGATGTTCTATAATATTTTGACCATGAGCATGACACTTAAGCTCTCAGTGACTCAATGGGAATGCTTTATTGCCTTCTAGATACTGTGACTTTAACTAATGTATAAATGCACCCTTTAAAGCCTACTAGAACCTACAAGGTTGAAAGCTTTTTCTCTGAGTGTGCATCACACATGTTTTAGGGGCACTGTCTTATCAGTTCATTATTTAGACAATTGTTCTGAAGGAGACTTCGAGTCTTTTCAAGTGTCTGCATTTAAGTTACCAGGTTCCTCAAACTTAGCCCCCATCTCTTCTTAAAAGTTTAATTTTTTAAAAGAGAAAGAATTGCATCTTTTCAACACTTTCTTCTTCTATGTCTTAAACATATCTTAATGCAATGAAAGGAGATACTTAAAAATTAAATTTATCACTTTGCAATTTGATTTGTAGGCTAAAGAGAACAAAGTTTTACAAATGGAATACTTTTAAATAAATCATAATTAATTAACTATGCAAATATATCAAATAAATTTGGATACATAGTTATATGACTAATTACAGTTCAGAAAGGTTAGAAATTGTAATACTATTTTTTAGATTGGTTAATATAATATTATAATTGAGGTTGCTTTGATCATTGGGAATGTCAGAGACAATAATTTTTCAAGCTCACAAATTTTGAAATCATATGGTTATGAGTATTAGCAGCTTAATATAAAATGTGGTGCTGTCCACAAAGTTAAAAGGAATTATTTTTGCCATAATAAGCTATATTAATTTAATTAGTTGTGTACATGGCTATATTTTTTATTTGAAAATGAAAGCAGAGCTGTAGTTAATAGACCTAGTTCCTGAAAGAGAAAAAAGAACTCTTTGATTTTGAAATAATTCCACAGGAAAAAAACTTTGCCTCCATAGATTTTATTATTTCATGCTGTAGATTTTTAAAATGCCCCTTAATTCATGTCTTCATTCAGTAAGCATTTCTATGGGCTCAGCAATGTGTTAGGAGCTACCACTCCCGAGTCAACCCTCTCCTCCTAGTCTATGGCAACGGCCCCTACTTTGCCTTCTGGCTACCGGGCTCACTCCCTGCAGCCCATCCTCCACCCTGACACCCCGGCCATCTTCCAATACAGCCATCTGGGGCCGGTACCTTGTATTTCATGCTCTTGGCCTAACATCTCTATAGTGGCAGTCCCAAACTGGGGGGTCCATGAGCCATTTCCAGCCAACGGATGTGTTTCTCGGGCTCATACTGTGATTTTAGTTTTGTTTTTGTTTCGATTTAAATTTGTTATCGAATTAAAAGGTAAAGAGATTTTATACAAAATTCTGGAAATCTGACTGCCCTTCAGGAAGTAAAAAGATATCATAATGTTAGCCCACATTCCTTCCAGAGCTAAGCAGAGGCCACCGCCTTTAGATGAGGTGGTCACAATGGTCAGTTAGTCAGCAGCAGGCACCTCCCATCCCCTTGACTCACTGACAGTGGCTGCCTAGATTCTGAGTCTCTGGTCCCTGAGTGTGGGCTCAGATCCACATTTATTATTTTTCCTACAAGACTGTGGTAGGTCAAATTGTGGCCCCCAAAAGACATGCCTACCAGGAAACTCACTATGTGATCTTATTCGAAAATAAGGGTCTTTGCAGATGTAATTAAGGTATCTTGAGGCAAGGTCATCCTGGATTAGGGCGGGCCTTAAATATGATAAGTGTCCTTATGAGAGACAGAAAAGGAGAAGATTTGGAGACTCAGAGAGAAATAGGCCACGTGAAGGAACACAGGGCAGAGCTGGAATTACGCAGCCCTGGCCAAGGAACACCAAGGATTGCCAGCGGCCACCAGAAGCTCCAAGAAGGATTCTGTCTTAGAGCCTCCAGAGGGAAGCAACCCTGCCAACACCTTGATTTTGGACTTCTCACCTCCACAACTGCCAGAGAATAAAAATCTGTTGTTTGAAGGGGCCGGTTGTGTGGCAATTTGTAATGGCAGCCCTGGCCAGGGCCTGCCTCTCCTGTCTCCTCTGGCCTGCCCTGTCTTCACCTTCATCCCCTGTCTGCATGCTTGTAGTTCCCTCACACCCACGTGGTTTTGTGACTCTGTTTTTGCAACTGCTGCTCCTCCTGTGGGGAAGACTCTGCACATTTCTTTCTTCCTGGTCAAGTTGGAAATCTTTGCTGAAGGCTTGCAGCCTCCTTATCCCCCAAGCTGAGCAGAAGGCACTGATGTCCCTTGAACTACTGCAACTCCTTTTAGCACTCTCCACACCCCGCTGAAACTGTTTCAGAGGAAGAAACCTTACAGAGGTCATATTTGAACTGACCCTTGAAGGGACTTAAGTTTATGAGGCTTGGGATTGTTAATCTTATATGTCAATCTGGCTTAGCCAATGGTGCCCTGTTTTTTGGTCAAAAAGCAGTCTAGATGTTGCCATAAAGGTGTTTTTTTAAAGATGTGATTGACATTTAAGTCAGTAGATTTGAGTGAAGAAGATTACCCTCCATAATGTGGGTGATTCTCACAATCAGTTGAAAGCCTTAATAGCATAGACTGAGGCTCCTCCAAGTAGAAGGAATTCTCCTCGAGACTGCAATGGGGAAACCCAGCCTGAGCTTCCAGCCTGCTGCCCCGCGGGATTCAGACTCAAGACTACGATGTCAACTCTTCCCCAACTTTCCAGCCTGCTGGTCTGCCCTACAGATTTCAAACTTGCCAGTCCCCATAATCATGTTGTAACAGAGGTAAAGGTCTGGAAAAGGGCAACGACATGTTTTATGAGTTTTGTCTTTAAAACACCCCACCGTTTTTGGGAATTAAAACATGCATTCCTTCCCAAGGCCAGTAATGAAGAAAAATGTTCTTTGCTGTTTGTTTTCTAGTATCTTAAACCACAGGAGATGGCTCAACAGAATTGTCCAGACAAGAATCACAAGATCATCATCCCTGGAGATAAGGTCCACCAACAGAAACCACCAATTATAGTTAAACAACGATAGCCCGAAGTCACTGCATGTGACACTGGTCATGTAGACATGAGCCCAATGGCCAAAAATCCCCTTTAAAAAGCCCCATTTTTCTCCATAAAGGCAAGATGGTAGTCTTTTGAAATGCCAGTCTGCTGCCCTCCTCGTTTGCTGGCAAATTAATAAACTTCTCTTTCCTTTTCCTCAACCACTTATCGTCATTCTTTGTTCTCACTGATTCAGCCTTGGGGACAAGTATCAGACTTTTGGTAACAGTGTGTGACAATTCCTTACAATAAATAAATGTTTGTGTGTGTGTGTGTCTATCCTGTTGATTCTGTTTCTCTGAGGAACCGTGACTACTAACACAAGGCAGAAAAGAGAAGGAAGAGCATTTCAGAAAGAAGGAACAAAATACAGACATGCTGGTGGCTGGTGCATAGGATGTGCTGGGATATGGAAAGAGACAAAGCAGAAGTGGAAGCTTAGGGCCAGCCTCTCATGGGAGTCATTTCAGACACAATAATGTTTGTGAAATGAGGGGAAAAAGAGGAAACATATACAGAAGGGGAAAAAGAAAGGATTAAAGAGAGCCTTGATGCTTCTACATCAGAATGGCCATTTTTTCCTTTCTGTAGCTTCTTTGAGCTCTACATCTCCTTGCCCACCCACAAATCTGGATAGTCCAGAAATAATCAGGAGCCATGTGGGTTTAGCTTTCCACAAAACTTATTCTCCCTTGGCCTAACTTGCGATTTTCATAGTGTATCCAATCTCTTCCCTTTTTCCATCCTCCACATCTCCCTTGTACACTTTGAGCCAGAAATGTACGAGATGTGGTCAACGACCGTGAGGACAGGTTGGCTCAGTGCAGAGATTTAGTTTAATGGAGGAGGTACAGAATCAAGATTGGTAAAAAAATTAAATATTATCAAACTTGGAAAAAATGTGCAGGTCAGCAAGACCTACTTACACAGTGTGGAGAGGCAGAAAAATAGGAAGATGACAAGAGAACTGTTGGGTACTTTGCAATCATATATGATTACAAGAACTAAGTCATAGTTTTATCAAGTGGTTTTGATAAAAGCCAAATTACACATTGCACCACCTCTTGTCAATCACCTTGACAAGAAATCTTATCTCTATGACAATAATATCATACCAAGAAAATCCCTTGCAAATTAAGTAAATATTAATTGTAGGCAAAGTAGTATAGTAGCTTATGCCTAAGCTAGCTCCACTGAGGGAAATATGCAGAGAGGTATCTGAAAAGATTTTGTGCCACTAACACAGAATGAGATAGTGACATTGAAATTAAAGTTGTACACAAAAATGTTGAAGTGCCAACTACAGATTGGTTTATTCATGCCCGGTATGAATTAATGGTACCAAATGCTGTGTAGCTGTGAGGCCTCACTGTTGAGTCCATCAGCCTCCCCTCCTGGAGGGGATTCTGAACTGCAAGATTGAAGATAGACAGGGGATATATCTACTGTAGCACCTATAGTTTCAAATGACAAGTTAATTGGCTGGGTGAGACCGCATGGAGAGGAACGCAGGAGTAGAACCAGGCAGCAAAAGCAACTATAGACCAAGACACCTGATTTTCAACATATTTACAGGAACTCATTGTTCTCGATAAAGATCTTTCTTCTAAAAAGCACTCTAATGTGAGTTCTCGGCAATCATTTTGTTTCCTTCTGTTGGTCAAAAGAATTGCTAAAAATAAATTTCCGTTTAAATTATCTACGAGTAACAAACCAATTCTTCAGGACAACTGTCCTATTAAATTGTATTCTTTCATTGGGAAAATTCATATTCTAAGTATAAAGTTTTACACATTTAACATAAAACCTACATTCTCTCAAGAGCTAGGTCATTAGTGAGGGAGGGCAGAGTAGCAGCAGATGACTGAACCTTTCTTTACATAGGACTGAAACCCAGCTTAATGGCTCCAGTCATTCTGAATAACATTTTTTCTTTATTGGTTTAAGTTAATCAGCTAGGCCACCATAAAATGCTGCTAGCTCTGGATGCCAATCAAAACAGAATCATTCATGTAGATAAGGGAAGTTGTCCTCTGTAATTGTCACCATGCATCTGTGCATCTGTCTTAAAAGCAACATGGCCAGGCAGGCAGACCATAGGACTGGGGGTCATTCACAATGGGCTTGCAACTCAGATGTGGTTTTACCAACCAGGAGATCTTAGTGGAGTGAAGTAGCCTCTTTGCATCTCCACTTCCTCCTCATCTACAAAATACTTCTTATCATACCATCCTAATAGGTCTTCGAGAAATGCCTGGCAGCTGGGAGGCCCTCCAGAAATATTCATTCTCCAGGCTTTGGGAGATCTTTCCTTTTAGCATTTCCCAGACCCCATCATCTAGGACCCAGGCTCCCAGAATGAACTCTCAGGAGATACTTTTTGCTAATTCTTTCAGCGCTGTCCACTGTAGACTGCAAAGATATGAAAACACAGGGGTAGCGAGTGATATAAGGAAATAGCCAGTGGACTTGAACACCCAGCTCTATTCTCATTTCTCCATATGACTTAAGCCTAATCCCCTAAACTCTCAACTCTCTGTTTACTCCCTTCTGAAATGAGAAAATCACTCTACATGATCCCTATAATTTCCTTCTGTTGTTGAGTCATGATTCTAGGCAAATTTGATTCAAAATATGGGACTCTGCAAACCATCTCTAAAAAAATATTACCAAGTCTTTTTGTATGTACATGTCCTGTGTTACTGGATGACGGTTATATTGATGACTGTGGACAGGTTTGTTTTACCCCATTTTGCCAGTTTCTTGTGTAGTGCATATGGAATATTTATAGAAATCTTGTTATGGTACCGAGAAAACATATCTCTTTTGGGTGTTTACATTCTTTCTTCTGTTTTCCATGTTTTAAAATTGTGTATTGTTTTGGTTCAGCTTCCTGATGGGCCTTTGTCAACAAAATGAATCTTTAAAATTGTAATAATACAAACATTGATAGTTGAGTAGAATAATAACAAATTGTACATGAGATGACAAATGAGCAGCAAATTGTTTCATCCTGGAAGAGACATATCACGGAACCTGGTGAGTGACACTGGCATCCTTCAGTACAAATGTGCAATGCTTTCTCTAGCTAGTATTTTCATATCTGGTGGTTTTATTTTTTAAAAAAAATACTAAACCTTTGTTTGATTTTCCTGTTCTTTTCTGAACTTTGATCAAACAATCCCACAGTTTGGCAAACTGGCTTATAAGGTACTAGAAGGATGAAAAGTAAACTTTCCAGCTTGTCTAAATGGATTGTGGAAACAGAACATTTCAATAGCTGTTCATTTGCTTTCTTGCTTGCTACCAGAGAATTCATGGTTGTTACAAGAAATATTTATTTGTAGGGAGCTTGTTTTATGTTATTTCACCTATCCCCTGTCTATTAAATCAAATGGATGTAATTCACCGTTGGAATCTGCGGAGCCTTGCCCCGCAGCACGCAGTGATATAAAGCTGGGGGAGGGGTGAGCGCACCGCCTGAAAGAGCAACAGGAAAAGATGGTTGGAAATGCTCTCCTCATCACAAATATGTGTCTTCAATATTTAGTTGTTGTGGCAGGAAAACGCCAACAAATACATGAACTGTAAACCATCTGGCTTGAAATATGTTCAAATATGAATGTTCATCTTGAAAAATGAAATCTATGGAATTCTGGCATCCACTTTGACTTTTGAGAGATGAACAGCTTGGATATGCAAAGAAGGGATTTCTAGACTAGCCTTCTTAAACTTTAAATTTTCCTGAACTCAAAAGTTAAATGATTCACTGCCTAAAAAGGAAAACTTCCCTTTCACCTTTAAACTTTAATGAAAACCATTGACTGCCTGGAAATCCCTGCAACTGCATCTATGTAGGGCTTTGTACAGAATTGTCTTGTGTGTCGAGAAGCAGAGAAATGAACATGGTTCTCTATTTATTATTTAACATTTACAGAGTTCCAATGTATGCTAGACACAATATAAAACATTTAAAGAGCATGATAATCCTGGCTTTAGCCAAATTTCTAAATCAAAAAGTTAAAACTGGCAATACAGGAGATTTTGAACTGTGCCACTTAGTTTGGGGTAAGAAAGGATGAATTAGTTACCCTGTTCTCTTATGTACTGGGACCTCAGGTATCAGTGCCCTGCAAGAAGCATCTCTCCAAATGACTGCAAGAAGGGTTTCAGAGGATTTAAATGGAAAGAAGAAATGCGTTGCAAATACAAATGAGCAATGAAGAAGATGAAGTCAGAAGAACGAAAAACGCAAACAAAGATCAGAAGTTGTGGGTTTAGCAGACAAGGCCAGAAGTGGCCACAGGAAGAGGACTGGAGGCAGGGGTATTTTTTCCTTGCTGTTTGATGTTTTTGGAGCATTAAAATGATTCTTTGAGAGACTCAAAAATTCAAACTTGCTTTCCTCCTTCTCTTTTTCACACTATATATTTTTTGACAAAATCCAGCTTAATCCACCTCCTCTGAAGAATTCTCCCCAGGGTAAGTCCCCCACCTAGATCTCTTCATGCTACAGGAGCGCCAGGTGTGCCCTCATCTTTAAATAATTCTTTAGTCGTTGCACACATACCTGTCACCACCCAACCGCACCATCATAAGCTTCTAAATATAGAAGCCAAACTTCTAATACCCGGTGTGCCCGGGATTGTGTGATGCATGCAATGGTCTCAGAGTATTCACTGGAAATTTTAAGACTTGGACGAATGAATGAATCATGCCCCAGGTGGGGGAAAAAGGCTTAACTGGGTAATGTTAACTAAGTTTGTGACACAAACCATTTTAAAATGATGTTAAGAGAATAAAATGTTTCCTGAAATAAAAATACTATATACTTAATTCAGCAGAAGCTAGGATATTGGTGATAAATGTAATTAAATCTTACTTAAAAATCAGATATATTTTAATGTGTGGACTTTCATAACTTTTTTCTTTTTTTCTACTTTTTCTTTAAAAAATAGAACTTATCCAATATATGATTTATCCAATATAATTGTGTAATTATCACAACAAATGCTCCTCAAAATAGCCATGTAAAGATTTGGGGTTATATGTGTTTTTATGTGTATATATATTGGGTTTTTTCTTTCTTTTTTTCATCCATTTTTACTTTAATACTTAGATGTTTATAAATACTTGTAGGAAAAGTGAGAAATAAATCACATTTTAGAAATAAGGATGGAACATGTAAAGATTAATTTTTTAACCTAAACCTTTAAATTTTATTTTTTGTAGTATTAGAAATATTCTAAGCAGTTAACAGAAAAAGTGACCATACATTATTATTCAGCAATAAATATCTCTCATCTGTAATACTGTATGAAGAGCACAGAAGGCTAGAAAATTTCAACTCGTCCTCACACTCATTGAATCTAAAATAGAAGAGATAGTCTAAAATTCTAGATGTATTCTCTCTGAATTAATTTTTATAACCCAGCTGAATACGGCCTCTAAGATATGTAAATCCTAAACACTTCAGAAGTAACAAATCATTTCATTGTGGAAGATTATTGGCTTAAAGAAATGAATACAAAGACTTTACATCTTTATACTGCTCATGGTGAAGGAAGCTACCAAAGATATTTTACTAACTGCACTGTAATCTCAGGTTAATGCTGCCAAAATACCTGTGCTTTGGTATATTTCTAGAGGGAAAAATTCCTAAAAAAAAAAAAAAATGTCTTTTTCTAAGAAGAAGTAAATTCGCTAAATATTTTACTGTCCAATCTAAGACTTCTCCAGAAGACGCATCATCTTGCTTCAGTGTGAGTATGTATGAACGTGTTTATGGGGTGTATGTGTGCGTGTGTGTGCGTGTGTGTGTGTGTGTGTGTGTGTGTGTCAGCAGAACTGGAGGTGGAGGAGGAACGGGACTGACTCTGTGAGGCAGGAATTATGATTAGTCCCATTTAACAAATGTGCAATATGAGACTCAAAACAGGTAACTCACAGTCAAGGGTCGGTGGCAAGTCCAAAGCTCACCTGTTCATGGAAATACTTCCCCAGGGTTGTCAGGAGGCAGAAGGAGCAAGGGAGAAGCACGGGCCAGAGCCTTTACTGTGGCTTTCACGGGAAGAAAGTCACAAGGCTTAGGACTGGACAGTTTCAATGATTTTGGCAGGCCCTGGACTACAGGGGTGGTCGGTCCCTAGTTGTCCAGTACTTGGCCTTGGGGTGACTTAGGGCAGGGGGAATGTTGGCTCTTTTAGAGTTTGGTAAGCGAGGCAGTTGGGAGTATGGACTCAGGATTCTTTGGTTTAATATAAGTGCTCACAGTCAAGTTGCTCGCTGTCACTAGGAATTAGCCGACTACCCTAACTTGGGCAGTTCCTCTCCAAGACTGCAAGGCCCCAAGATATCAAAGCATCACAAAATGTAGGGGGAAAAATGTGATTAATACAATAAGATAACTTATTTATTCTTTTTTTTTTTTTTTTTTTAGATAGAGTCTCGCTATGTTGCCCGGGCTAGACTTGAACTCCTAGGCTCAAGGAATCCCCTCACCTCAGCTCCCATGCAGCTGGGATCACAGGTATGAGCCACTGTGCCCAGACCACTTTTCTGTAATTCATTAGCATTATGTGGAGATAGTACATTTAATCACTTATAACAACACATTTATTTATAATTAATAAATTAAATTAATTTCTATAACTTAAATGTGTCCAATTTGTAAAAATATATTAATAGTTTATATCTGTACATTGCATACGTTTCGACACATAAATCCATAAATAAATATTTCATAAAGGAAGTGGTATAAAGTAATAGTTAAAAATGAAGATGCTCAAGTCAGAGAGTACTGGACTGAAGTCCCAGCTACTCCTACTGCAAGTTACTGTATTTGAGCTTGTTTCCACCCTTCTGTAATAGGGCTTGTAATATCTACCCGACAGAGCCAATGTATGATTTAGTTGGACAATATCTGAAGAATCCTTAACGTGGTACCTGGATAAATATAGGTCAATGAATATTCACAATTCTTATTCTTACCAGGTTTTTTAAATGTTTTAATTCTTTTAGGACAACTGAACAGATCTATCACATGAAAACATAGAAAGCTTAGGCAATTATCCAAGTGATTTGAATCTCCTCCTACTTTCATCTTAATTGTCTAAAAATTTTAAATAAAATATTTGGGCCAGAACTAGCCAGAAAATTTCTTCAGTTGGGACAATTTTGCTTACCAGAGTGTGGAGTCACAGTCATATTTAACAACTACGACTTACACAAAAATCAGAGAAGGAACAGGCTACCATGCAACCACTCCTGGGATCACTAGGGATGAAAGGATATTCTCTCTTGCCTCATGGGTGTGTTAAGTGGGATTAGAAAAAAAAAAGAGAGAGATTTATTCCATCAATCCTACAAAAAAAAAAGTTCATTTTTTATAGTCACACTTTTAGATTCATGAGTTTCTATCTGCGGTATTTTTAGAATCATTTTTTTTTCTTCCCCATTTTCTTGAAGACTGTTCAATTCATATTTATTTAGCCCTCACGCTATGTCTTCTATAGAGAGCTTTTTTGAAAGCAGGGGAAAAGGAAGTAAAGAAGTAAAAGTAAACAAAGTAGAGAAAGCTTGAGAGCAAGTGCTTGGCTCTATGCAGCCTTCAGCAGTTAGGCTATTTCTCAAATTTACATAAACTTATTATCATCTTGACTGCAATCATGTAGAAAATGAATGAGGTATAAAGTACATGAGGACAATTTAATAAAACCAGCTTTCTTTTACTATAAAATCTTTGAAGAAAGGAATCATTAGACAGAGACTTGCCTTGTATTTACCCAGGTCATGAGGCATGTCAGCTTGGTGATGTGCCTTTGGCAAGAAGTCCTTAATTAGAAATTCCTCGAGAGCTGCTCCCAGTAGGTGCATCCTAAGACAAAAAGACAAAATAATTCAGTGCAGAAGCCCTGACTAAGGACCCAACATCCAGGCTCAGGTGAATGAAAGGAATAACTTGCTGATAGCAAAAGAGAAAAGTGTCATGATGGGGTGCTGGATTTTGCATGAGGGTCTCACCATCATATTAGTAGTAAGTATCATTTTTGTTATTCACCTTTAAATACATAGATTGAATAGTCTTTGATTTTTAGGATAACTTGTATAGGAATGCTAAATAGCTTGAAGTATTACTCTAGTCAAAAGACTAAAACTTGTTAGAAAACATTCAGTTGATATACTTAATTTACCCTTATAGAATCATGCAAAGTTGTTTTCCGATTGAGTTCATTTTGAATTATTTTTAAAGTCAAGTGGTCTGTTTTTGCATAATGTATGAATGCTTCCCTAAATCAAATTAAGTCTTTGAATTAGACTATGAAATTGGAATTTTTCTAGAGTACCCTCTGACTTGTTTTTAGAGATTTCCTCCTTCTTGACATCATTGTCAAGCAATGTTGATTAAGAAGGTTTTACGATTTCATGAAATTACTTAAAATTGTGTTTAAAATCTTTTGTGTAAAGTTAATAATTTCTTGCCATTATAATCACTGTTAAAAACTAGTCTATGGGAAATAAATATATGGAGTAATTCTGATTAATATTGAGAAGTTCTTCATTTCACTTTAAAAGAAGAACCCCAATGATTTTGAACAGAAGAAAAGGTTGAAGATAGTATTGATTGGTTCTCTTTTTGTTCTACTCTAGCTCTCATGGCTGGGAGTGAATTTATATCTGTTTATTGACACATTCTGTTGGTATGAAGAGGAGGAGTCTTTCCATTACACACGAGCTATTTTGGGTGTAAGTACAGTTGGTGATTAAACATTATCGTTTGAGAAAACAAAATGCACTTTATTTTCCCTGGCATCCTTGTTTTCACTGTACCTCTTTTTTGTGTCTTTACCTATGGACAGTCAACACTGGCTTGGGCCCGAGCATCTGCACTGTGCCTGAATTTTAACTGCATGCTAATTCTACTACCTATCAGTCGAAACCTTATTTCATTCATTAGAGGAACGAGCATCGTAAGTACTAAAATATTTATTTGAAATAATTTTAGTTGTCGTCACTTCCTAATATAAGTGCCATTGAAAACAAAGATGTACTTTACTGTGATATTCCCAGCAATCCTGTTAAAACTTAGGTTTGTTTATTTGTAAGACAGAACAGAATGGCTAAAAGTGAACATCAGTAATCTGCCCATCTGATGTGACTTTTGCTTTTGCCATTGACTTCTTACATGATATTGGACTCATTGCACAATCCTTTCCTGATGCACTTGCTCCATTGAAGGAAGCATTATAACAGCTTGAACTATACCATTTCTGATTGAGAGAAGACAGATAAGCAGTTGAGAAAAATGCCACTCAGAAAACATCTGAGTTCTCACCCCCAGAAAGCACAATCACAATATATAGACTTTAGCGTGTAGACTTTAACACCTATGTTTCCTAATTGTATTGACTTCACTGTTTGGGGTACTTACCTGTGCTTCCAGTTAAATAGAATAACACACATAAAATGAGACTCTCATTAACTTTTACCAGATAAAATAATTTATTATATAAACATACCTCATTTTATTGCTCTTCACTTTACTGTACTTTGAAGATATTTCATTTTTTTCAAATTAAATGTTTGAGGCAACCTCGTGTCGAGCAAATCTATTGGCACCATTTGTCCAACAGCATGTTCTTACTTTGTGTCTCCATGTCAATATTTTTTTAACAATTTTTTCATATTAAGGTATGTACTTTTTAGTGCAAACATAACTTTTATATGCACTGGGAAACAAAGAAATTTGTGTAATTCACTTTATTGCAGTATTTGCTTTATTGTGGTGGTCTGGAAGAGAACCCGCAATGTCTCCTAGGTATGCCCATATAAAATCACCACTGTGATTTTATAAATATTTACATATAGATGCATATAGTGCCTTTCTTTGTGTAATAAGGAATAATTTACAGACTCCTTAAACTACATAGATGAGGATGATGCCTATCACCTTTCATTTTCTAAACAAAGAAGCTATGTGAGATATGGATATTAGCAGGTTTATTTAAGAGTCTTGAGTTATAGCCAGAGAACAACTAATTCCATCATTTTTGAGTTGAACCTTCTACAAAGCAAATAATAACCTTTTCTTTTGCCAGTTTGACTAGCGGTCACTAACTTTTGTATCACATAGCCTCACTTTAAGCAATTTAGAGGCAGAGCCTGGGTCCTAATCTCTTAACTCTCATAATACTGTTATCGCTGTGATTTTTCCCTAAGTCAGGCTTTTGTTGTTGTTGTTACTCTAGTGCTGCAGAGGACCATGGAGGAGGCAATTAGACAAAAACCTCAAATTTCACAAACTGGTTGCCTATGGGATAGCTGTTAATGCAAGTAAGTACTTATTAACTGCTTGGTGGATTTCAATATCTCTAATGTTTAACTTTATAGTTTTGTGTAACTTCACCACACCCCAAGTCTCAGCCTTAGGTAAAAGAATTCTTTGCCCTTCATCTTGCCATGTAAACCTTATACAAACGAATTTTAAAATTTCCAAACTTCTCTTTGTCACAGAGAAGTTGGTGAAACTTCATTGTCACTTATGAGTAGTTAGGCTTGTTGATAATACGATGATAAATACCTACTTGAAAAATGAACACTTTGTTATTCAATATAATTCACAATGAAAGTAAAATTGACCTATGCTCAAAATCTCATTCACGCTAGGAGGGAAATGACTACCAAATGACTATCACTGGCAGTAAAAAGAAGGAGGAAAAAAAACGATCATGTGAACAAAGTTCTGAATAGTATTGAACTAGAGAATATAAAAGGATCTTTAAAGGTATGAAGCTTTACAGGCACACAAAGTGTTATTGTTATTATTATATTTCTAATTCAAGAGGAAGGCACTAGAATTAGCATCCAAGGCCAAGGTTAAACTCTGGTGGGGAAGAAAGGAACAGGGGCAATGATCAACTGGCTGGTGGTTTTGCTGGAAAACAAAGACACTGAACTAAAAGGCTATCTGAACAATAAAGAGTTATGATTCAGGACTGTTTCTCTCAAACTAATTTAACTATAAAATGTTCTCCTCATTTGTTTTTATCCTCTCATGCATAAAAAATAGCAGAGTAAAAGGAACACTCAAAACAAATGTGAATTTAATTAAGCAACAAGACATGACAGACGGTGCCCAAGTGCCAATTAACACAACTTTGGGTGTGCAGTGAGAAACGAGGCAGAGATTCTCCCCATTGATTGTCTTCAACGCCAGATTAAACCAACCCCAGAAACGCTTTGCAAAACGGCTTTGCGGTTTGTTAAGAAATAAGGGTAAAAAGACATCATGTCCTAGAGAAAACCAGCTAAGGGATAGAAGGCAAAGAACAAGAACACTTCATCTTTGTATTCCAGGGTCCACACAGTGCTGAGTATGCACAAGTGCCAATAACCCTTGATGAATGAGGGAACGCATGAAGAAATAAAGACTCAGGGAAGCAGATCTCAGCTCAGAAACAGAAATCTTTTCCAGACCTTGGAAGTTATCTTAAATAAGAATGAAGGTCCCCTAAAAGTAGTGAGTTCCCCATCGTGTGCTGGTGTCCAAGCGGAGGCCAGATTGCTCCTTGGTAGGCTCATCAGAGAAGGAGTTCAAAGAATCTCTAGGATTCCTTTAAAATCTTAAGTATGCTTAATTCCTGAATAACACAGTAAAATGGCAAGAAAATATTACTGCCATATAATAGCTGTAAGGCAGAATTGGACTCTATGAGAAAGTAATAAAGACATTATAGAGAAAGGGGAGGAAACAGCATTAAAACACATCAAAAAAGGAAGCATAGGATAAAGAAAAAATATGTTATGAAATAGTTTTCTCCTTAAACCTTTGGGTATGTATAGTTCCTCATATGTAATCATATGCATTAGTAATGTATATTGAATGTCTCCCATGTGCAAGACACCCTGAGAGCAGCTATAACTTTCTGAAACTAGCACGGTCAGTGCTGTTTTAGGAATGGACTATAATTTAGCATGGGCAGCGGCTGGCTAAAAGCAGTTGGCCGAGTTATTTTATACCCCTGCTACTGACTGGTTGTGTGATCTCAGATAAGTTCCTCGTGCCCTTTCCTCTGTGGAATTCAAAGAACAGTAATACAATCTATCCGTCTCCATGAGATGTGCAGATTGCAGATTATCGTCAGGACTGGACCTAGTTGGAAATTTGCAGAATGCAAGGTCATTCGCTTGATGCAAATAACATCAAATAACATCAAATCCGAGCTCCTCGGAGTAGTCCCGTTCCACACACGTCTCATCTCCCACCACACCCCCTTTGCTTTCTCTCCTCGGTCAACATCAGCTCCTGGGAGTCCCTGCGTGTCCTGTCCCTTTGCCTGAACTGCTCTCGCACTCCTTCATCACACTCGCGAGGTGGGACATCAGGACATCGCTGTATCCAGGTCTCATCACCAGGTCCTCCCCTTGCCGACACAGCCGCCTCCCCGACAGGTCTAAAGTCACACTTCCTACCACACAGTGAAATGCTTCAGACTCTGATCGCCTCCAGGACTGAGGCTGTGCCTTACACATTCTTGGCTTTTCTTTTCTGGTCCCTAACACAAGAGGTCGTCGACAAATCTGGTCAGACCTGAGGATGAATAGGAGTCGGCCGCAGGCAAGAGAGGGCAAAGGAATTCCTGGGAAAGGCATAGGACTCAAGTGCCTGAGCTGTTTAGGGAGCCATGAGCAGTCTGGGGTGGACAAAACAGAGTGTGCGGAGTGAAGAGATTCAAATGATGCCAGTCGTCCAAGATAATAACACATTCACATTCAGCTGCAACAAGAGAAAACAGGGTGTTTTTTCTCCCTCTTTCCCTCACGCATCCCTGAAGAGAATCAAGTATTCTTTCCAGCCCCTTTCCTCCTGGATCCCCGCTGCTTTGCCAGGCTCCCAGACATCTCCTGGGGCTCCCGAGGCAGGGTCAGAACTGCCTCTGAGAGCAAAGCGCCCTCGTCCCACACCTCCATGGCAACCAGCAGCGCTGCTGTTGTTTCCACTCCAGGCAAAGGCAGGAGAGTGGGAAGAAAGCTCTCTCCTTCTCCCAGACCCTGACAAAGCAATTACTACATTTCACTTTACTAAAGAAATGTGGCTGGCAACTGTGCTTTTAGGGAAACAAAAATGCTAAGCCCTGGTTTCATAGATACACCTTTGCTTTTCCCATTTTGTCCTTCTGGCTAATTCACTTGGGAGCAGCTGAAAATGTCCCTGCGCTTATTTTATTAGCATCGCCCATTATGCTGCATTTCAAATAGCCGACTGGCTTAACAGAGGTGTGTAACCTTGGAAGAAGCACATCGAAGTCTGCGTGCCAGCCTCTAATTTCTCATCCGTTCCCCTATAAGTTGCATTGCAGGCTTTAATTGGTCAAATCATTAAAGGATGTAATTAGAGACGGGTGGAAGTAGGCCAGGGAGGAGGAGGGAAGAGACAAAACAATGGTATCTATAATCAAGGACATCACGGAAAATGCAGTGACGGGAACTCTTCTTCTTTTGGCTTCCTGCCTTCCTGCTTGCCTGCCTATGACAAGAGCTGCCAGAGCATTCTTCAACCACTAATAAATCATTTTCAGGGACCTATAACACCACTGGTATAAAAATCATAGTTTCACAGTCTCTCCATTCTTATAATCTGGATCTTTCTGGATCCTGGGTCCACAGTAGACTTTGAAGACCCTTCCAATTGAAAAGTAGTACTGTGAGCCTGAGCTTCCATCAAAGGGTGCTGTAAATAGTGACCTAGGCAGCTCTCTCAGCAAATTCCGTGGCTTGCACCTGCCAGGTTCTAGGGGTGTAGAATGACCCCCCATTGCAGCTCCTGGTGAGTTGCTAAAATGAGCTTACAAACATCAATAAACATAACATGTGCGGTAAGAGGAGAGAGCACAGAATAAGGATACTGAGAAAATAAAGATTTAGAGGCCTCGGAGTTGAGGATAGCCCAAAGGCACAAACTCTGCAGGTCCCTAACCCTTAGGGAATTTCTAGGGACCAGTTCTGCCTGAGGCACTGTGAGCTCCAGGGAGGCTCCACCCCCAGTCCTGCCTAACAGGATTTAACGGGATTTACAAATGTGTGGCACACAGGGTACCAGAGTCAACGAGTCTTCCTACAGAAATCAGACCACAAATTTGAAAGTTTGTGGCCAAATTCTGGCTGCAGAATCAAGCCAGGATTTGTCCCTGGGTCCGTGTTTCTAAAGGCTGCTTAATTAGGAGGTGACTAACTCCAAAATGACTGTTATCACTGAGAGGCAGGCAGAAAGACAACAAGAACTGACCACACGTCCAAGATTCCCCTCAATTATGCTTCCTTTGATCTCCTGAAAAATAAAATGAAAGGAAGAAAGAAGGAAAAGGAACTTTCTCAGGGCAACTGGCTCTAATTGTAGCCTTTGTAATTTTTTTGTTCACTCTTCAATGAAATCTCCTTATTTGAACTCAGAAGTTCACACACCAATTAAATGTCCATGTGCAGTGTTTCCAAAATCGCTGCTCTCTTAAAAGTACTTTGAGGAGAACATAAAATTATAGAAAGATCCAGCACCTTTAGCCTGGCACAACTGGGTGGGTTATGGAAACGTGTATATTGGGCTCCTCTGAGGGCACAGCCACGTGTACCATAGAAAGTGCACAGAGGTACCAGGAAGTACTCACCAGCATAGCAGATGGCATTGGATTGACCTCAAGACCGAAAAGCCTCATTTAAGCCAGTGTTGATTTGTTGATTTTGAAAACATATTAAAATAAGTTTCATGTTTGTATTACTTCCATATTGATCTACAAATCCCTTTTGATGATAATGTTCCTAGTTAACTTCAGAGGAAGACGCAGGAGCCACTCAGCCGGAAGGAACCTTAGACATCATGTAATTTAATCCAATCTAGCCATTTCACAGATGAGAAAACAGAGACTGAAAGAAGTAACTGAAAGTATCCTCTTCAGTATTCTTTCTGCTGCATACTAACACTATATAATCTAGTAACATGAATGACGTTGATGACTAAGAGAGAGAAAAATCAAACCATATGACTATTTTGTCACCTATCGGAAGCAACTGTCACTGTAACATAGATATCATGTCCACTCATATTAAAAAAACTAAAATGTGTAAAGAAAAAATATATAATGTCTAAAAAAAAACAAAAACAGTATCTCCCCTGGATTCTATTAAGTCCCAAGAGTCCTAAATTTAGCAGCTGGTACATCTTTAGTTCCCAGCCGAGATCACTGTAAAATTAGGACCAGATGTAAGAAGAAAATGAAATCTTTAGACAAACAAAATGGGCCTAAGCAGTTTTCTCTCTGAGAATTCCTGAGATAAACAAAATATTCCACTTTTTATCTTCTACCTTGTGAAAAGAAAACAAAATGGAGGAAGCTGGAGCAAAGGAATATTTAAGACATGAACTTTAAAGCACATGAAAAACACCGGAGAGAATAGTTTTCAACGCATACCCTCTGGAGCTGCCTCTTGAAGAGCGTCTTGGGCTTTCTTACACTACTTCATTAGTTCCTTCAGCTCTGTATGGGAGACCTGGCAATAAGAACAAATATCTTTGTTCACTCAATCAACACACTTAAATTTAGTTTAACAGTGTCGAATTCTCATGTGGAAATCAATCTAATAGAAAACAGATTGTGATCAACAACTCATTACACGGAAGAATGTTATAAAATATAGAGTGATATGAAAGAGAATTCATCCTGCACTCTCTTTCTATTACATATGGATTACGCAATGGTAAACAGGTCATTTAATTTGGTCGGAAGCTCAGTTTCTATTTCTGTAAATTGGGAACAGCTCTACTCCCTGCCTGGGGGCAAGATGAAGGAAAGCTGGAACAGAGGGGTGAGGGTTCAGGGGTGCAGTGTAAAAGGAGCATGCATGCCAGCCTGCAACAAGGACCCCGATGTCGTGATCAGTCAAAGCCTTAGGAACAGCTGGACTCTAGATTAAAGACACCACATGAACCATTCAAAGAGTTTTACCAAAGCCCATAGGAGAAACTACTTTTGAGTAAACAGTAAGGTGTAACGATCATGGATTAGTAAGAAGCAATACAGCTTAAAGCAAAAGGTGGGGCACCCTAGTCACACAAGCAGGGTTTTATCCCCCCTTCCTCATTAATGGACTACCAATTCCTTAACTCTTTGAATACTGTTCTGTACAATGGGAGTAAGACTAGTACCTGAGGATTAAATCAGATGATATGCCTATGGCATTTATAATAGTGTCTGGGTATAGGAAACATTTGGTATGTTAGCTATGAGAAGTATTACCTATTTTTTAAAGAATTTGAGATAATTATCAGAAAACAGCAATTAGGCATACTGAATAGTATTTGTGTTTAATTTAGCAAACGGTTCCCATTTTATGTAGAGCATATTGGAAAAGAATGCTGCTAGATAAGCCTTTCTAGCTTTCTGGATGCTTACACTAAACAAGGCAGCCCCTTCATAGACACGGCCGCATATGTTGACTAAGTTCCTAAGGTGGAAATACACCACTAACTCTTGGGTGCTAACCTCACTGGACCCATAAGGAGGCAGTACACATCACAGATGCAGAAATAGCATCACGTGCTTTGCCTTCTTAGGTATGCCTCAACTAAAAGCATATTTGACTTGATTTTCAACTTAAAGGCTGAAAAAAATTGTGTAAAAAATGTATATATCAGCAGAGAAAACGCCACTCCAACAAGTTTGTGTCTATAGGTTGATTTCCTGTCCCTTTGTTTACCCCTTCTGCCTTTCTGTAATCTCATTGTCACTTAACAAATAATTATTAAATACTAACTGGTGCTAAACAATGTGCCAGGTGCTGAGGTTTCAGGATGAGTAAAGTCCATCCTTGAGGAGTCAAAGTCCATTGGGTGGTTGCAGGTATAAATAAATACCTATAGCAATAATAGAAAACAACTTTTGAATTGGGTCATAAAGCATGAATAGAACTTTGCAAGTCAGAAAAGGGAATGATAGAAGGAACTCAGGTGACAGAGCAAAGAGGCTAAACAGAAGATGGCATTGCTAAATAAATCTGCTACTAGGATCACAGGGACCAAGATGACACCAATATTCTTAGAAGTTTCTGCTGTTCCTTTTCCCCTTCACATCCTCCTTCATGCCTCAACCCACAATGTGCAGCCCTGGGGGATCTCGTAACTCGCCCGCCACTCTTACAGACTGAATGATGTAGTAGCCCCTGCTACTCCTGTGCGTGCAGGAAAAAAGGTTATCAACTGGAAAATTATCTGTACCTTGGGCAATGAATCCTCATTTTATACTTGAATCTGATCCCAATGGCGGGTATCAACTGGCCACCCAGCCAGGGGTTCCATTTGCAAGAAAACCACCTGTAATGTCATTGTCTGGATGTTGTGCCTGCTGGTGTCCCAAAAGATTTCACAAGACAGGAAACAGTAGCCTCACACACAGATTCCTCAGGCCAGAAGATGCTATGCTTCTGACCTTGTTCTCTTCATTTAGAATTTAGACATGAGAAATTCCCAGAATTAGAAAGCTCTGTTTACTTCTTAGGAATACCCAGAAGGTATGTTTAGTTCCATAAACACTGGCTTATTTCAGTCTACCAGGAATGACACATGCAAAGATGTGTTTATGTGTGTGTGTAGGTATATGCACATATACAGTAGTCCTCCCTTATCCGTGGGGGATACTTCCCAAGACCTCCAGTGACTGCCTGAACCTGTGGATAGTACTGACCCGACTGCTGTCCATCCAAGCACAATTCTGTTCACGTCTTCCACCCACAGATTTAATGCCTTTTCCATCGTAACTAAGCACTGATTACACACTGTGGCTATAACTTTTGCAGTTTGAGGTGCGACAGCAAAACTATCACATATTTCTTTTTCCTTTTTCACAATTTCACAGATAGAAGATTCATTCTTACTGCAGATCTTAGCAACCTCACCGTCAGATTTTTTTTCTTTCCTTATTAAGTTGAGAACTTTCACTGTTTCACTTAAAGGAAGTACTTGATGGCTTTTTTTTTTTTTTTTTTTTGGCATATCCAAATTGCCAGCATTGCTACTCTTGAGCTTTGCAGCCATTATTGAGTAAAATAAGGGTTACTTGAACACAAACACTGGGATACCGTGACAGTCGATCTGATCACCGAGATGGCTACTGAGTGACTCATGGGTGGGTGGCACAGACAGCTGGACAAAGGGATGAGTCACATCCCAGGTGGAACAGAGTGGGGCACTGCCAGTGAATCACTGTGTGATTTCATCACACTACTCAGGACAGCATGCAATTTAAAACTTATGAATTGTTTATATCTGGAATTTTTCGTTTAATATTTTCGGACTGCCATTGACTGCCTGTATGTAACTAAAACCACGGAAAGCAAAACCAAGGATTGGGGGACTACTGTATACTAAAATGCATTAAAAAATAAAAAATACAATGTCTGAAAGAAAATAAAAACAATATCTTGCCCGGTATTGATCGTGTATGTCATATACATATATATCAGCACGTATGATGTAGAGTATTCTAGAATAATACTTTCTGACTTCTTATGAAGTTTTATATATAGATATAAAATTTCTTTATGAATTATATCTTATATATAATTATGCTGTGATATCATAACACAGCATTATTTTGCTTCCAGAATATATATTTAACATTAAATTATGATGAATTGGATTTACTTTATTTCTTAATATAATTTAAATGAATCTGGAGAATCATCAGTACCTTCAGAAATATTCAGTCCACTCCATTCAAGATGCACAAATAAATCGCTTTTCCCTGGTGATCACAAAACCCAGAATAGAGAAACTTGAGCACAGAGACATTGTATTTTTTAATCACTGCAAAGGAAGAAATTCATATGGTGCATGTCCGGTGTCATCTCCACCTCATCTAGCCATCCACATCGTGGCACATTTGTTCAACCTGGAGCGCTACCACTTGAGCCAGGCAGAGGAAGCTGAGGGACTTCTGGCTGCACTTTCCAAACTTGGCAACACCCCAAATGAGACCTACCTCAACCCCATCCGGACCTTCCACACAGTGAGTTCTTGCATGCTAAGTAGTTTCTCATCTGAAAAGTCCCTCTTTGAAATACAGGAACACTGTATTTCAAAAACTTTTAATAAAAGAGCAGGAGAGAAAAAGTTTCTGCCTAATGTTAACATCAATTTCACGTTTTTTTAAAAAAGTTATTTTTTTCTATCATTAATGTTGCTGAGAGGTTAGGAGCAGGGAGAAAAATATGTGCCATTTAATTTATAGCAAATATATATATATACACATATATATGTGAGAAATGCAGTAACCTGTTAAAACTCTAATATTTTAAAATTTTAAAAGCAGCTCTTGATTAGATATTTTTTCACTGATGTTAGGCTCATAAAGATGTGAAGTGCCATTGAAATTCAGGAAATACAAATTGGATGTCTTCATTTTCAATTTGCAAATTGTTTTCTGGATCTCTTTTCCAATTTCTCATACTTTGGCACATGTGCGAATAGCTGATTTGCCAAATCAGATACTGGGCAAAGCAGCTAATTTCATAATGAGACTTTCATGGCTAGTGACATCATTAATGCTAATTACCTGTGTGCACAGAATGGGAGCAGCTGTGGAAAAGAAAACCAAAAAGGTAGCCACAGCAATCCACATTAAGAGATGAAGACATTCCTCTCCCTTCATCCACCCCTACCTCTGTCTTTGTGGTTGATCTCAACCCTTTTCCATGTACTAACATATCGGAGTATGTGTCCAGCATGTTGACCAGGTTAAAAAAAACCTATATTGTCTAAGAAAGCCTTAAGGCAATACACTCCAGCAATGGAAATCTCTCCATCATTATTTGGCCCAGCTCGTAAGTGACCATTTTGCCCATGCAGCCTTATTTGAAGAACAAAAATTCAAAGTCTATTTTTGGGGAAATTCTTCCATGTCATGTCCCCTAATTATCTTAGGATGATTTTCAGTATCAGGCCATTGCTCAAGTCAAGCCACCCTTTCTTAGCTGACAGCAATTAGCAGCACAAATTTCACAGTTATAAATCAAAACTACAGCTGCCCTCAGCATGTGGGAATGCCTTTGGTGTCACTCAGTTGAGTCACAGCATTTATCCATGCACCTACTGGGGTTAATGTTTTCCCCCAGTAAGGCTCTGGAATATTCATTGCTATGCACACCCAAGAATAAATCTCAACATTTTGAATATCTAATAAATAGCATTTACTATAAATAGTTTTAAAGCAATTGAACAAGATAATTAAGCTACTCCCAATATAGTAATTTCAAAATTTTAGAAGCAATATACTATATATGCACTAATTAAGCTCAGGAAACCCTCTAATTTGGGGTATTTAGAGAGAGATGAGTATCAATAACACAAAGTATACATTACAGAGCATTTCTAGGATGCAGTGGGATTGCTTCAGAGGATACATCGCAACTGAAACCGGTCTATAAATGTGTTTTAAGAACAGAGACATGGGGATTCGCTTTAATAAGCAAAGAAGAATGATTTGAAATTAGCACACCATATGATGTAAATGGATTCCTAAAATGCCTGAGTGTACCTGAAAAAAAAAAAAAAAAACCTTTTTTACAATGTCTGAGACATACCCCTTTCGATTTTATTTCCACTCTTTGCTCTATGAAGAAAAAACAAACAATGAAGAAGTCCCTATCCAAATTACCTCCAGATCTCAAAGCAGCCAAAATTAATGAGGTTTCACTGACAAAAGATACAGTGTGAGTTTATTGAGCTCATGGCTGTCTCAAGGATAGTAACACAATGTATGAATATTAATGACTTGGCAAGAATATGGGAAACTCACAACAAAAAAATGCTTTCTGATTCCTATGGTAAAAGGCTGCTTTGCTGTCCCTTGTACTCACAGGTCGGAATTCTGGCCTTTTAGCAGCGTCCACCAGATAAGAATAGCTGTATTTTATTGATCACCTAGGCTTTACCAAGCCTTATTCGAAGTCCCCAGAGATGGCGGTAAAAGAAATGCAAGTCATGGTCCTTCCAATTAAAAAGCAAGAGCAAGGAATAACTACCAGGGGAACAGAGTGTGCAGCTGCTTTATTAGGCATGCCCCAAAAGGCCTTCTCAAAAACCGTGTTTATTAATGTTAACATGCAATTAAGAGTGGTGATACACATATTTATTTTAAAAATTAAAAACTTAAAACTCAGATTTATTTTGCAGTATTTTATCTTAAAATACTCTTTTCATATATTGCCCTAATTTCAACTCAACTAATAACTTAGATGTGAAAATTGACTTATACAAATGAAAAAAGTGTAACTACTAAAATGTTATTTTATGAAATCTGGGCAAAGCAAATGTCTACTGTAAGATGGTGGGAGAAGAAGAGGAAGGAAGCTCTTACTTCTCGAGTCGTACCTGGACCCTTGTTGAGGCTAATATGCTTCTAAGTAAAACATTTTGAATGGCTGCCTGCTTGGACTCTCAAGTATTGATCCTAAAAGTGGAAAAACATACTAAGATATTAATGTCATGGCATTCTTTTTTTTCTTTTAGAACACAATCACTGAGTTGCTGAAGACAATAGCAGGCGTTACGGGTCTGGTGATTTCTCTGGCTTTAATCTTGATCATGACTTCTTCAACCGAGTTCATCAGACAGGTCTCCTACGAGCTGTTCTGGTACACACACCATGTTTTTATCATCTTCTTTATCAGTCTGGCTATCCATGGAGCAGGGTAAGCACATACTATGCTGACTGTGTGATACTTTTATCAATGTGAATCTCAAAATAATCTTAGAAATTCCTTTTGATGAAGGAACATGACATGCAGTGACTAAAGGACACATATAATACATAAAAAATACATTCACTGTGGAAAACTGAAAATAACACTGAAACGCTGAAAATAAGCTACATAGGTGGTGAAATATTACATTTATTTTTCCTGGCTGACTCTGATTGTGAGTCATGACATGTTTACAAGATGTAGACATGAATTCTAATGAATGCTGGATGACAGTAGATGTATGTTTCATTCAGTACCTGTTTCTGCAATCCGGTTTATGTGGGATTAGTCAGGATACATATTTTTGACACCCAGATTTCACTTCCGCTTAACCAAAACCATCAGCTGGGAAACCCAGTGTGCAGGACAGGACAGAGTGTGAGATGAGTGGTCTGACCTGGCTCTAGATCCAGCTCTGCCACTAGTTATCAGAGTGACCATGAGAAAGCCTTGTAAGTCCTCTGGGACTCAGTTTCCCCATATGACCTCTAAGATTCCTTTTTGCTCAGACTTCCCATAACATGCTATTCTGGCATTCAGCACCTGCCTGGGACTGTTAATCTCTTCATCAGGAAGCTAGAGTAGCACCTGAAGTATCTGAGTGTACACAATGTGTTCACTCTCAAAAATGTTTTCAGTTCTCTAAATATTAATAAATGGCCTTGGACTAATTAATCAATTGCTGTCTCTGAACTAGCTTGTCCCTTTTAATTATTTCAGAATAGATGCCTGTTGTCCATTTTACAATTTTCAAAGCACATTCAATATGCATGATCATTTCGACCCTAACAACATTCCTGTCACACAGAGAAGGTGCTGTTGTCCCCATTTCATAAAGGGGAAAACAGATGTTCAGAGGGTTAAGTGAGGTGCTCAAGGTTCCATGATAAATAAATGGCAGAGTCAGACCTAGGATGCCAGAGTTTAGACGATCAAACCTTTACTCTTAACAAGAGTGAAGTGAAGAACACGTCTTCACGTTGATGAAACCCTTCCTCCTCAATACCTGCAAGAATGTGGCCGGTCACGTTGCAAAGGCGCTGCTTGGCTCACCCCAGCTCTTCCTCTGCTTCCTACACCAGCAGAACCCCCCCCCCACCGCCCCGCCCCGCTCCGCTCCGCTCCTCGTTCTCCCACCACTGTGGCTGCTCAGTGCCGGGGTCCGTACCCCAGAGGAGACCTCTGTTTCCGCACAGCCCGGAAGAGCACGCGCACAGCCCGGAATAGCAAGCGCACAGCCCGGAAGAGCACGCGCACAGCCCGGAAGAGCACGCGCACAGCCCGGAAGAGCACGCGCATAGCGGCAGAGCGGCCTGGCCGAGGGAGTCACTCAGCCTCCGTGACTCTGGGTCCCACGTGGGGTCCCACGTGGGGCCCTAGGGCAGCTCTACGGGATTTGCCCCTCCGCAATTCGACGGCCCCCTGAGACCTCCCTCCTCACCCTAGATGCTCCTTCCTTCTCAGCCCCCCACTTCTAGAAGCGGGTCACACTGCGGCTGCCACTGCCTGGGCCTGATTAAGAGCTCTCTCACCATCCATCAGCTGGTCTGACAAAGACACATTGTCCAAGGAAGAAATCCCCCTGAGGCATGTTTTACCCTAAAAGACTGCCCATCCTCTGTTAATGCTTAGTTACCTAGTCAGCCAACTATGCGGCCACCTGGCTAGGGGCTTTCTCTTCTCTTTCAGCTAGAAGGCTCTTCTGGAATGTGGGAATCTCACCGTTCCCTTTTGTGTTAGGGGGAGCGTGGGGGATGGTGCTTCACTGCCCCTGCACCAAGGATAACACCTCAGAGACTGTCAGTCCTTCCTCTCTAGCACTGATTCTGCTCCGGATGCCAGGGTTGTTCACCCCTGTGCACATTCACGAGGCTCTGCGTAGCCCACGCATGTCTAGAAGTCCTCTTCACAGAAATTATCCCCCTAAATGTACGTCCCCTGCATGCACACCCTGGTGCATTCCGGAAGCACAAGAGGATTTCAATGGGCAGTGTTTCACTGGAGATATTTTTAATATCCAAATAACATTTCATAAGAAGAAATTTTTTAGTCATTTTAACTTAGTTGAAAGCTTATTTTGGGATAAGGGCCGCATTTAATCTTCTCAGCTTGAAGTATTCTACAGCTACTGTTTGCAGCAAAAGTAATTTGCAAATTCTATACAAAATGCCAAGTAAAAGTAGGATTATTGGAATGTGTTAAGGCCCACTAATTTTGCTATTATGGGATAGAATAGATGAAGACATAAAAAAAGTTTTAAAAATTTAAAAAGATACAGCATTTGTAGAATGATCTGAGGCTTCTTTTGGAGAGTACACGGAATGCTGCCTGGAGCCTGAGAATGAAGGTGTTAAAGTATATGGAGTTTTTCCTCTGCATCCCATTTGTTATTCACCCTGCCCATGTCTGGGCATCATTTGTATGTTGCAGATTTACAGATAGTTTTTCTCATCTAACTCAGAGGGGATGTTATCAAGTTTGGATGACTTCCATAAAACAGACTGGGACAAAGGCCAAGGTGTCAGTTCCAGCTGGCACCAGGCTGCTTCCTCCTTCCGTGCCCTGTGATGCAAAATGAGGCATGTGACTCCACAGGCTACTAAGGACAGGACTCTATGTGATGCTAAAGTTTCTCAGTCTCTGAGTAGCATGTTTCCAAAATAAATCAATACATTTTATTCACAGACATCTAGGAATTGAGCAGCTCCCAGATTACATGACCTCAATGTCTTGTGCTTCACTGCCCATGTACCAAGGATAACCCTAGGAACGTGTACCAAAGCACCTCATCCTTTGGTGCATCTGTGGCAAATACAGAAGGATTACAGGACTCTTCATCCAGTGTTCCCTTCACAAAGGCTGGCTTCCTTTTCTGCTCCTAAATTTATCAATACAATCTTGGGAACACTTAATTGTGACCTATTTTGACCCAGTCATACACTAGGCCTGCTAGTGGTCACTAGGGGAAAAATACCATTATTCAGGGCACTTTTTTGACTTCTTCACTTGAAAACTTCCAAGCACTCAGAAACAAACCAAGAAGGGTAGAAGTTAAATAAATCTGCAAAAGAACCAAATAGTATAAAGTTAGCCAATTAGCCCAAATCAGCAATCAGGACGAGATGAAACCTAATTAAATTCAACAGTCTACAAAAGGATGTGTTCAAACAATTTCCCTTCATTATGAATTCTCTAATACAGACACTTTCAATTTAACACAGGATACCTCAGAGGGGCACTTCTTTTCTGGGATCTTCAAAGTTATTTGAAGCTTCTTAAATGCCTATTTTTAAGGATTCTGAGGGAAATGAGTGACAGCCCAAGTTTCAAGAAGGTGAAGTAATCTTAGAGCCTACTGTACAATGTGTGTCTGTGTATAAGAAGACTGCACACAATCAGTTTAACATTTTTGTATTTTTTCTTCTTTTTTTTTTTAAATCACAAGTCGAATTGTGCGAGGCCAAACCCCAGAGAGTCTCTCGCTGCACAACGTTACATTCTGCAGAGACCGCTATGTCGAATGGCAGCCAGCCGCCCAGTGCCCCGTGCCTCAATTTTCTGGCAAGGAACCCTCGGTAAGAATGAACCCAGGAGCTTTTAAAAATAACTGTCCCCATAGTTAAAATAGCCAGAGCTTTTATGTGCTTGAAAATAGAACAACCCATTTCACCACTAGACAAAGCCAACTCTTTAATAAGTGTGCTAATGGAGAAATCGAGTTATGGATAATTTTAAAAGAGGTTTACTGCCAAAAGCACTCTGTTCAGCTTTGAAATGTGTTCTTCTACTTACCTTTAAATATGGATGTCGGATATTGTGGGAAGTCGTAACAGCACAGGGATGTCTCTCCCAATATCCTCAGGCCCCGTCCCCCTGCATAACTGCCTTCCAGTCTGACAATGCGTAACATCACCTCTCAAACATAGCGTTAAGTGACAACCCAATGAGACTCACGCCCTCTCTATAAGCTTGCCTTCTCTCTTTCTACAACTTTTGGGATTGAAAAAATGCAGGTGTCAAATGTATTTACTTCTCGTTCTAATTAAGCTCCCTGTAACTGAAATTATGCCAATATTAGCCAAGAAGAGACTTAATTAATTTGTGTAGATGATAATGTCCACAGACTTCAAAAGTAAGATTTCATGGCTATGTGGTAACCATTACATCTAGTGGAATGAGTAAACAGAAATATAATCCTATTTGGTCTCCTCAGGTATCTTAGAACAGTGCGAACCTTTAGGACAACTGGATGATGTATGAAAGAAAATAAATAAAGCCAGCAAATAAAAACTAGGAGGAGACAAGTGCCCAAAAATATGTATCATAAAACATGGGAGAACAGGATATAATAGTATATAAGTGGTGAAGATTTAGGAAATTAAGCCATCAACATAAGAATATAAACGATTGCCTTTTTTAAAAAAAATCCTCAGATACATTAAATTAAGCACTGGATTTTAAGGGTGAAACTACTAGGAGGAACATTTGAAATGGAGAGAACCAGAATAGATGTGCCCATTAGACTGTGGTTCTTTTAATGGCCAGTATAGATTGTCTCTGTCTTAAACTCAACTCTCAGTAGCCACTATCCAGCCTGCATATTAATGAAGAACATGAATGGCTCTCTAAAATTTTCAGCTATAGCGTCTCCATAAAAAAATCAATACTCCCCCACACCTCATGAATACAGACCAGGGGCTGCTCCTGGCAGCGTATGCCGACATTCATTATCATTAAGGGGGGGAATCTTACCCATTTCTCTGCTAACTCTCCCCTGCTGCACCTCCTTGCACACCCAAACTCACGGTGTCACTCTCTCCCATTATTTTTAATGGATCCTGATTCAAAGCGTGTGTGGGCTGTGCAATTACTGCTTGGCTGAACTGTACAATGTTCTCTCCGGTGTCTTACAGACATTGAATCCAAAAGGCATCCCGAGGACAAGGAAGAGTCCCTGAGCTTCACTGCACCATACCTATGCGGTCTTTGCAAGGCTGCATTTCTACTTCTTTGATTCTCTTTACTTCGTGCATTTTCATGGTGCTTTTGTCAATGAACATTTATCAATTCACCTTCAGTGGTGCACCACTCCCGGTGTTAGGACGGAGAATGCTTTGTACATGGCCTCGTATAAACTGGACTGATCGAAGGAACTGACTGTACCTTGCAGTCCCTCTCTCCCCCACTTGCCTCACTCCGCCTTTCTACCCCAAACTCACAGACACCTCCGAGACTCCAGATTCCAGGATTGCTCATGCAATCAGTCTCAAGAGAAGCCTGGTCCTCCTTAGCCAAATAAGTACCTTCTTCATTTAACTGCAGCATCAACAAATAATAATCGTAAAGCTGACACTGTTTTCATTACCAGGGAATGACGGTAGTGGTAAAGGGGAAGGCTTTAACTGAGGTAAGGTCAATTCAGCGAACTTCTGCCAAGTGGCTGTTACACGCTTGGCATTGCACTAGACGCAGGATTCAGAGACGTGGGTCCTACTCCAGGAGATCTTATTGTCTAAAAAAAGAGGCTATTCATAAACACACACATAAAATAAAATCAAAGCCAGCATGTTCTTATTTTCTGGTAGGAATGAAAAACCAGGAGTGAAAGTGGGGGAAACAAGTTTCATTACTGCTGCTTTTAAATCAACATAGTTTTATTTCTAACATAAAACACTCACAGTCGTCTGACTTTTTGAGTATTTTTGAAGAAGAAAAAAATACAGCTAAGAATCCACAGAGTATTTTAGCATCAAAGAATCTTAGATACTAAATAGTTCTGCCTCTTTATTTAATAGATGTGGAAATTGAGGTCCCAAAGAGTTCCAGTTTCTTTCCTCTGGTCACAAAGGGCAATCCCAGCAAAGCCACATCGAGAAACGGGAGCTTCTAACTCTGTGGCCATGAACTTTCTTCCCTACACCTTACGACATTCGCTCTGAATCTCTGACCTTCCCCCAACATCCATTTTGTTAGCTCTCTGCGGCTTTCCACAAGCACATATCCCCAACATTATCTTCACCTCTGTGAATAAAGCCAAAGCATTTAAGAGCTTGGGAGGAACCTAAATAATTTTCTTCAGCTATTTCTAACTTTACAAAACAGAAAATTTGAACATCGTAAAGCCCAAGATGTTCCCGAAGGCAGAGTGAGGGATGGTAGCCCCAAGACTAGAAGGCAGGTCTTCAGAGACTGAGTTTGAGATCCACTTTGCCACGTGCCCCTCCTGCTCTGAGGTGACACCTCCTGGTCTCCACTCGCTCTTGTCTATCCTGGTCATCACTGCTGGGACAGTTTCCTAATATTCATCTCTGGCCGTATCTCTGCCTCATGCCCTGACTTCCAGGGGCTCCAGGAGTATCTCAGTGTTAACTAAATTGGACCGTCTCCTCCTGGAGCAATGTACAAACTGGAGCACAGATAGAGCCAAAAATTAATAGCTTGCATTTTCCTTCCTGACTAGTCACAGAAAGAAAAACAATCCATTGCACTTCAGCAACATGGAAAAATCAGAGACCATGTCTGATTTGACGTCACCAAAATAAAGTGTGTGATGCCCAAAGCTTTCTAAAATGGGTGTGGAAGATTATTTGTAAAAGCGTATAAAGACTATGTGAGTGTTTTTGCAAATATCTCCTTTAGCCCATATAGAAAGAACTGCATTCTTGCTATTATTTCTGTAAATATCCAAACTGAGTCTCAAAAACCTTTCTTTGTGCACTTTCTCATTCAAGCATGAGAGGCCTAGGATCCAGTCCCTTGGCCCAACCCCGTCCTTCACGTGTACTGCTTCCTGGTTCTCCCTTACCCAGACCATCTTTACCATCTCACCTGCAGCCTAGGTGAACAAAAGCTTTTGTTCTCTTTGCTCTGCTGAACTTGCTGCTGAACGCCACTGAGGCAGAAAAGAACAAGTGGGTCAAATTGCTTTGTGTTGCAGGCATAAATCTATCCTTTGTCAGGCAAACAACAGGCCCCCCAGGAAAAAAGCAGACAGGGTTGATGCAGGTGATAAGAGGTACCATGAAAAGAGACCCTGAGATAAACAAATAGAAAAAGCAAGAAAGGTAATTCAAAGAATTAAAAATAATGCTAAAGGGTTTGTGACCTGTCAACAGAAGTGACAGAGCTGGATGACTGGTAAGGGAGCAATGACTACAGAGTCAGCCGGTGTGGTGAGCATCTGTGTTCCAATGGGACACCCTTCCTGCTCCCAAGACGCTATTCGAGGAGCAAGGGCATGATGGATTTAGACTAACAAGGAGGAAAGTTAGGGACAGCATGAACAGGCTTGAGTTCTAGCACTGGCTTTCTGGGATCTACCTGTCTTTCAGGCGACTCAGACTCATTTCCAGAATGTTGGGTTTTTTCTTCTTTAAAGGAAGAATTTGACTCAGTTTCCAAGAATGCCTAACATCCTAAGGTTCAGTGGGTTCATGAGTCTCTAATGTTCTGTAAAACAAGGCTCAGCACCAATTTTAGTATTGGACAGAAAGAAGCGTGATTCTCTGGTGAATACTTGAGGGAGGCAGCCCAGGGTTCTAGAAAGAACGCAAGCTGGGAGATCAGGCATGTCCGAGTTCACATTTTTACCAGACCTCTTATTATAATACCTTTGTGAACCTGGACATCTGATCTGGCTGAGTCTTAGTTTCCTCTTCTGTAAAATAAAGATAATATCGTATGCCTCACGGGATTGTTCAGTATCGGACCTAATATAAGTAAGTCGGTCTTCAAAAATTTTAAGTTCCATTCCTTCCCTCTTAACTGGAGGAAGATACCTTATGTTATACACAACACCTGGTAACGAAGAGCTTGCTGGAAAATTGATCATCCGTAATGCAGATTATACTCATAAGAAGTTAATATAGTATCTGATTTATTAAGAATAGAAATTTTCACTCTCATAATTCTCCAGATAATTGTCGAGCCTTTTATTCTGATTCCGTAAACTTAGATTTAAGGTGCTAAGAAACTAACTTTATATTTTATTCCAGATAACATTGGTTTTGTGTGTGTGTGTTTATTCAGGCAGACTTCCTAGCTGTGATGTATTGTTAGCCCAAAAAATTGATATTTGAAATTTTTAAATTTAATTTCTCATGTCCTATGTTGGCTGAGTAATGTAGCTTTGTAAGCCTTTGACTTTGGCTGAGTTTGGGAGCATTTATGACCCTATCATATGTAACATAAACATCAATCTGCTTTTTTATTTCTTTGCAAATTCAATTATTTCTAATTACATAAAGGCATCATTGATCAAGTAAGCATAAAAACCAATATAGAAGAGTTTAATCTCTTAAATAAGCTTGTAGACTTCAAGGAATAATTGAATGCTATAGTATTTAATACAAGGAGACATCTTTGTTGTTGATAACTGGCGCAAAGTTAAAGAAAAATGTCTAAACCCCATCGTCTTATATATTGATTTGGTTCAAATTGAAAACATTTGGATTCTATTTTCATTTCCTTTTCCTCTCTCTCTGCTACTCTCTGCAGGCTTGGAAATGGGTTTTAGGCCCTGTGGTCTTGTATGCATGTGAAAGAATAATTAGGTTCTGGCGATTTCAACAAGAAGTTGTCATTACCAAGGTATGCGTGTAGCTTTATGTCTGAATAAAAGCCTGAGTGTAGATGAAAATTTTTTATTAGCCCAAGTTTTTAATTTGCCATTTTTATTGCAGAACTGTCTGTAATTTAGAGGCTCATCTTCTGTTCTAATAATTGCTTGTATCCTGAGCATCTTTTAGTGTGACTAATTCTGCTGAAGACAGGGATCAGGGCTCTAAGACGGGTACGCAGAATTCTGATAAGGGTTTGTGGAACGGCACTAAAATTACCTGTATTCTCCGTATTCCTGTTTCTCTCTAGGGGTGAAAATCAGGGGAGTGAGCATGCTTTACATTGGGCATAATAACTTGAAGGATAATCACTTCCTTCACCGCATAAAGACACGAATTTTGCAAAACGTACAAATAATATACAAATATTTTCTAGTGCACACACTCTCACCTAGGACTACTGAGCAGAGAACAGGGAAGCCATTCACAGAAGCGGACAGGGAAACTCTACCCTCAGGAGCAGAGCACTCCGGGCACATTTTCCAATCTTGCTATCCATCCCCACGTCTGAGTTTTACCTCATGCTGGAGGAAGGTGGGAAGGATGGACCAAGACCACAAAAGTATGTCTAACAGACTGAAAAGGTGCCAAACACTCTCCTCCAGTTTTTTAAATTTCCAAGAAGACATTCTCTGCTAACCAAACCTACACCACTGTATGAGTACAATTTTAACAGAATACTGTATCTCCTTAACTGTCTTCATGAAAGCAGAAGTATAGAAATTGCTTCATATTTCTGCTTTAAGCTGTTTCTGTGTTGCTGTTTTTAAGTTAAGCACCGAAGGATGTCAGGCTATATCAAAAGCCAGACTGTAAAACTCCTGGAAACCTACTAGAGCTGTTACCAGGGAGACCGTTTAACAGCAGTGTCAGAACAAATATCAGTAGGGAAAGGGGAAACTTAGAACTAATGATTAAAATGCTGTGAAATTCTCTTTTGAATGGAAAAATACTGTCACTGTATCTAGATAGTAGATTTTGTTTCTCTATACCTCTTGTCAAAAAAGAAGCACAAGGGCCTGGAGAGATTTTTAAGAAAACAAGAGGGAAATCTAAGAAGGGAAATTAGTTCTTTCCCTATGATAAACAGCAATTTATAAAGCTCTTATAAAAGCAACCAGAGCTCTTGCATAATGCTTCCCTACATCCAAAACTCACAGCCCAGGCAGGATGCCTGATAAGATTCAACTAGAACCAAAAAAACCCCCCAAAAGCAAAAAACTTCACAGTGAGTTTGGAGGCTGTTGTTCACTTAGCATGAAGAAATATCAGGGTTAATTCACAAGAGATTGAAAAAAGACGCAGATAATTGAAAAAGGTAACAAATTGTTCCTAGATTTTAAAAATAGGGAGATCACTTGAAGCATAACTAAGTGATGTGCACGATATGCTAGCCTTTATTCTCCTGGATTAAGCTAACTGTGCTGTGAGAAGCTTGGCCACTTAAGACAGACTCATGCATTAAGCGCCACATCGCACCTGGGTGCAGCCACCCACATTCCAAACATAGCACTCTGAAGGAAGTAAACGTCATTCTTGCTGGAGTTGCAAACCCAGATGTGAAAACGGTGGCAAATCTCATCAGACGTAACAGCAGATGGGTTATGTAAATTAGACCTCAAAAAAGCCGATTTAAAATTTTGAACACCTTTGATGAAATGAAAGGTGTTTCTTATTATTTAACCTGAGCAAAAAGACAAACTCTCTTACTCTAATGTAGGTGGTGAGCCACCCCTCCGGAGTCCTGGAACTTCACATGAAAAAGCGTGGCTTTAAAATGGCACCAGGGCAGTACATCTTGGTGCAGTGCCCGGCCATATCCTCGCTGGAGTGGCACCCCTTCACCCTCACCTCCGCCCCGCAGGAGGACTTCTTCAGTGTGCACATCCGGGCAGCAGGAGACTGGACGAGAGCTCTACTTAAGGCCTTTGGGGCAGAGGGACAGGCCCCCAAGGAGCCCTGGAGCCTGCCAAGGTTTGAGCCCATTTCTCTCGTATGTATAAACCACAATATTATAAAAACTGACGTATCTTAGTGCGTCAACATGCTACCAAACTCAGCAATATCTTTATTAGATTGGGAGTTTGAGTCCATTTTTTAAATTTGAGAATCTATAGAAAAAGCATAATTTAGTAAACTTCCCAGAGAAGCAAGTACATTTCTGTAGAAAGCAAATTTTCCACAAAGGTAGGCAATGATCCAGGAAGAAGGAGTTGTTTCCTTCCCAGCTCCAAAAGCATCATGTGGCTGATGATATGCAGCCTGCAACGAGGAAGACAACAATTTTTTTCTGTCACAGTCTGAGGTTTTTAGATTAAAGTTGGTAAAGTCCAGCCTTCATAAGAAGAATGCTGTGTTTCTGTGTCCCCTGCTTACAAAGACACTAGTCACATTGGCTGTAAGTGCCCAAACTATTCCTGTACGACCTCATCTTAACATCTGCAGCCCCATTTCCAAATAGGGGTCTGGGGCTTAGGACTTCAACACTTCGACTGGGGGACACAATGAATCCCACACCACCGCCCCGTTCAGAAAAGCCCGGGCACGTGACAGAAGTCCTGTGGAAATTACCACTCCTTGGCTCTTTTCAGTAGACAACGGCCTGAGGTCGATTCCCCCTCTTCCTGCAGAATTACCCAAAAGGGCACAAAGCTAATGTTTAGGGTTCCAGGAAAACAGGGACATGAAAAATAATGAGAAAATCACTTTGAAAGAATTTGATATTTTAAAAGAAGAATCAAGAGATTCCTACTTCTGCTATCCTTGGAGGGTACCAGGAACTGCGAAGCACTGCCATAAGAACTTCGGTAGGGGACACAGTAAGGACACCTTTAGAAGGGAAGTTCCCGAGGGCAGGATATTGTCCTTCCTCCTCTGTATCTCTGGTGCCTACAACATTGTCTCACATGCAGTAGGTACAGAGGAATGATTTGGTGAAGGAATGAATGAATACCTGGACACAATATGGGTTCTTTATTTTATTTAATTTGACAAATATTTATTGGTGACAAATGAGGTACCATAATAAATTGGCAGCACAGAATGTAATCAGCTTATTGTCGCTCTGTCCCGCTTCCCAAGGGCTACAGGGCTGTAACTATGGAGCACTGGGCCGGGTTGTGTTCAGTATGCAGGAAGAGCCACGTGCCTTCGTTTCAAACACTGGTCCTAAAGAATGGTATGATATCAAGCTAGGTATAAACAGCATCTGCTCAGACCAGAGCCCTAAATCAGATGACAATGCCTGCTATCCAACTAAGACCTTTTCTTTTTTATGCCAGAAAGGAAGCAATGCAACAGAATCCTAAGGTTCAGAATATAGTGCAAATGCTTAAAATCAAGTATAAAAGTAGATATATCTTACGTATACACACACACACACACACACACACACACACACAGTGTCCAACTGCTTTCCTGGTCCTGCCTTCCCCTTGGTGTTGCCAAGATGGAAAACTTCATCCTATTTGCTGCACGGTTTCTGCTGTGCGTATACAGTTATCTGGTCTCTCAACCACCCTTTCCCTTCACAAACTGGATACCATTGCAGCCAATTCCCCCACAAGAACTCGGTACCCATTTCTCAGTAGTTGATATGCTTTCTGCCTGTGGAGTGTGTCGTCAGCCACAAGGTGGAACGGTATCTAGTCCCCAGGGCCCCCAGGCTCATCTGTTCCACGTCCTGCTCCCATGTGGTCTCAGCTCTTCTAGCCTTCTTGTTTTTCACACACTCCAAGCATGCAATCCTCAGTGCCTTTGCCATTGCTCTTCCCTCCACCTAGAATGCTGTTCCCTACATCTCAGCTTGGTGATTCCCTCCCTTCTATCAGGTCTCTGTCTGAATGTCTCTTTCTAGTGAGGCCTTTCCCTTCCTGCCCCATATGAATCAACAACCCCCAGCCATTGCTCAATAGCCACGATACCTCGTGCCTGACTTTCTTCCATAGTGCTTACCACTGCCTGGCATGCTAAATGCTTGCTTGTTCCACTACTGCCTGTCTCCGCACACTAGAATGTAAGCTCTGTGAGAAAAAGGACTTGATCTGTTTGGTTCACTTTAGCATCCCAAGGGCCTAAAACAGGTCCTGGTCTTAGTAGGCACTCAGTAAATACTTTGCGACTGGATAAAAATGAGTTGTCATAAATAGGTTAAGTTGGTTTGCCCTCTGCCTATATATGTGTTCAGGCATTTGTATTAGTGATAAAGCCTCCCAAAAATTAGAATTTGTTTAAATCTTCAACATACAAAGGATCAGAAGTTTACCGGACTGTCTTAGATGATTTTATAGGTCAGCATTGTTTTAATTTTGAATTAGATTAATCATATTGGAGAGAGCACCGTATCTTTTTACTGCTTTGGACCCAGAATGAATTTAACCCAGCCCCAAGAATCCACAAGGCCAGGGGAGACTGATAAGCCCAGGAGGAGAAGTAAGCCTATGTGAAGAGCTCTGAGCTCAGGAAAAAGGGAGAAAATGTGAGCTCTTTTCAAACACAGAAGCTTCTGAAGTATTAATAAACTGGAGGAATTTCTCAGAGCTGATAGTGCTTTCCACAGTTTATCCTGCTCCAGTGTCAGATGACCGGGCTTCAAAGCCCAGCTTGGTGTATGATCTTGGAGGACGTATGTAACACCTTGCCTGAGTGTCCTCATCTGCACAGCGAAGATGATAATAGTAGTATTTAAGACTTTGTTTAGGATTAAATGCAACAGTCCATATAAAGCTCTTAGCATAATGCTCAGCACATGGTAAGTGCTCAAAAAACGTTGGTTACTATTACTATTAGTGAAGTAAGAAAGGTGGCCTGCCACAGAGATGACCATGGAAGTGGCGGTGAGAGGAGTAAGCTGTCGTCAGTGCAGAGAGACCAGAGGGTAGCGCAGTGGGGGAAGCGCTGGCCACAGCCAACCGGGAGCCGGCCCGTCCGGGAATCCTGGACACTGGGAAGACGAGACATTTTCTAAGCTGCATTATTAGAAACTCCGTATTTATAATAAATCAAGGCAGGGGTAGCTAAGTAAACTTGTAAACAAGAATTTGTGCAAAGGAAACTGCTTCAGATTTTGAGAGGTCTTGAGAAATGTAGAGATTTGTTTCCAAAAACAGAGCAATTAGAGTGTCATGATAGCTACGATCAACTTTTTAAAGGCCTGAGATGCAGAAAAGAAAAAGACCTGGAATTTGCTTCTCAGGAAGACAAAAGGTAAGAGTTGTCAGAAGACATATTTCTGTAAGATATGAGAAAAAAATTGTCTAATATTTAGAACTGTCCCTAAATGGGACAAGGTACCCTGCAGTGTAACATCAGAATATGATGGGCTCTCGGGGATGTGGAAGGAAAGATTACTGTATTAATAGAAAAATTGGACTAAATATTTTCTTCTGTAGCTTTCAGTTTAGATTCTCAATTCTAAATATGTAGAAATGTGTTTATTGCATATATTTCTGTGGATTATACGACACAATTCTTCTTTGGGTTTAATTGATATTGTTTTAAATCATTGTCAAATAAATCTCAAATATAACTAATTACAAAAACAATGAACAATAAGACATTTTAATCCATGGACAGGTTTTTTTTCTCTCTCTCAATGCCCTTTAATTATTTATAAAAATAACCTACGGTGGGCTAAGATACTAACCCTTTCTGGTTAATGACCTTTTATTTTTATTCTTCCATTTCCATATATCAGTATGTAATAAAGCCTTATTAATTAAGATTAACTCGAAGAGAGTTAATTTGAATTATTAGGAAATCTGGCATACAGAATATTTTAAAATAAACCCAGTTGAACTTTCATGAACACATAGTAAAGCCCAAATGGGCCAACTTCAAATGCCTTCAACAAACACCCCTTAGGGAATGGTTATGAATAACTTAGACACTTTTTAATTAGCATATCTTCATTCATATGTAAATGGGTGCTTTTGGACTAGTTGAGGTTATTTAATACATTCTGCTGACTGAAATATTTTAAACATTCCCTTTACAATTTATTCAACCCATTGTTACTGAACAACTCCGTGTTGGAGGGCAGTGGGATAAAGCAGTGAGCAAAGACAGACCTGCCTCCTACTTCTGTAGACCTTATAGCTCAAGACAGACACAAATCAAATCATGCACACACAAAAACATTGCAAAATTATACCTATGCTGAGGACTATAGAGGGGGAGAACGTGGTGCCGTAAGTTATATAAAAGGGGAATTAACCTAGTCTAAGGGGTTCAGGAAGGCTTCCCTGGGAAGGGATGATTGGGATAAGATCAAGGAGAAGGGTAACTATTAACCAAGTAAGGAGAAAGGGGAGAAATTAAGGCAGTTTTCCAACTGAGAAGATCATCACATGCAAAGGCCCTGTGGCAGAAGCCAGCACTGTGTATTTTAGGAAATGGAAGAAAAGCCAATGTGGCGAGCTGGTGAGGAGAAATGGAGAAGAATCCAGAGGCCAGTCTGTGGAGGATCATCTTATTTCTTCAATGAAGAAAATTTCTTCTTATGAAGAAAAATTTGCTAAGCAAAGACAAAACATCAGTGCTGCCCTGGGCCTAATTACCACAGATTTAGAGTTAGCATAATCTAAAATGATGGGTTTTAGAAGTTCCGCATAACTGACAAATTATTTCAAAATTATATTTATTCCAAATGAATGGCTTCCATTAGACTAAAATTGTATAAACATACTAAGATGTGTGACCAAACAAATGAAAACAGGGGAGAATTGCATTATGACAAGCCTCCTAAACCACCTTGATGCTTCTGCTTTCTTCCCTCTGATGGCAGCTGGGGCCGGGGGCAGCAAGATCTCCTCCACTATGCTTTTATGACGCTTAGAGCCAAAACAAACTTCCAAGAACTGTAAGAAGAGCAGGCCACATGGAAGAGGCCTGAACAATATCTAGGTATGTCAGGCTTTGTCCTTCCATGAATGGCGCCCGGGCCCGAACTACCTGGCTGTCTCCCCATGAAGCAGGCTGCAAAATCCTCATGCTAAACCCAAGCTTTCCAATTAGGGCATGTGCAAGCACAGAGTCCACCTCTCTGCACACATTAGCAAACATGTCCTATAAAAGCACCAGCTCAGGATGTTTTGTGTTCAAGAGCAAGGTGTTCTGAAGGTCAAACAGGCTGCACTCTGTGATTCCAGGCTGGCAGTGGACGGGCCCTTCGGAGCCGCTCTGACCGATGTGTTTCACTATCCCGTGAGCGTGTGCATTGCTGCAGGAATTGGAGTCACTCCCTTCGCTGCTCTTCTGAAATCTATATGGTACCAATGTTGTGATTCACAGACCCAGCTGAAGCTGAGCAAGGTATGGAAAAATCATTAGTTCACCGTTCCGTGGATTAAAAGGGTCAATGTCCTTATATCTATCATCTGCCGATTCTTGGGGAGGATTTTAATTAACTATGAGGGATAAACTCAAGTATCCTTAACTATACTTATGTTCTTAAAAATCTCCACTCGGTATTACATTTATGAGTAGGGTTATGTCTAATCTTGTTAAAGATGACAAGACATAAATTTTATTGCTTCATTGCCATTACAGGACATGTAATTGCTCATCTCAATAAAATATGGACAGGCTGCAAATGGCTATGTGCCTGGGCTGCAGTTAGTGATATTAACAGGCAGCCTTCTCCTTGGTCTCTTTAGCTTAATACCACGATTGCAAGTGTATAATTCAATGTCTTCCTTTCCTTTGGACTCGGGCTCTTAACAAGAAGCCACGATTGGGATGTTGGCCTCCTTCTTTGGTATTGCCATCCAATGCCAGTTTCCCTTTCGTCATTTCTTGTATGCTCTCCAGCTAGATGCCTCCAGGGTTTCTTCCTTCCTTTTCCTACCTCGAGACTCCATCCCCTTCTTTGGCCCTCTTAGGACCAGCAGCAGGCACTAGAGCGAGTAGACCAGGAGCCCTGCTAACCCCGAGCAGTGTGAACACAGGAGGAGCCAGGACGCCAGGCAAGCGTGGTGCCAGTCGTGGTCCTGCCACTTCTCTGGTTGACCCTTTGGCTACAGTTTCCTCATCTGCCAAAGGGAGATGCTCAACTCATCAGCATGTCCCAGTGCATGTTCTATGGGACACTTGTCACCTGACGTGATCCACTAAAGGGAATTCTGTGGTCCAAGGAACTTTAGGAATGCTCCTGCAACACCCCACTCTAGAAGACTCATGTTGTCCACTAGCCTATTAAATAAGTCCTGCGGAAAAGAGCCTCATCCAGTTTTGCTCCTTCCCAAGCTTATTCAGCCACAGACCCTTTCCTCACCTGACACCTAGCAAGGAACAGTACTCTGTGAAGCACCGCAGACAATGCCACACTACAAGATCTCTAAAGTTAGGGCTTTCCCAAAGAAGAAACGAGTAAAATTGCCTATTTCATGAGTTCCCAAGTGACAGGTGCTTGACATATGGTTCTCATTTGATTTTTATAGTCTCCCCCAACAAACTTATAAAGTAAATAATACAAAGCCTGTTTTCCAGATAAGGAAACTGAAGCTTAGAGAGATTAAAGTGGCTTTCCTGAAAATACATGGGATAATCCAAGGCAGAATCAGGGTCCAAACTCAGGTCCATATGGCTCTTTCTGTGCCAAAAGCAGCACATGGGAGACGTGACTCCCACCCCCTCCTGCAGCCCCAGTGTGATACTGCAGCAAGGCCACTGGGTTCCTGGTCAGGGAACCTGCCTGATTGCACCTTCACTAAAAGGTAATGTGCAGTGCATCAGGTCACCTCTCCGAGCTGGGTTTCCTGACCCACACATTGAAGAAATAAGAATCCATATCCAACAGGGAGTTTTAATACCAAATAAGACAAATAGGTGATGTGGAAAATTACCGTGCAAGTGTATAAAAGGACATACATGTTCATTATATCTGCCAAAGGTATAAACAGATTACTAGTATCACTACTACTAATAGCCTAGATTTATCAAGCATTGACTACCTAATAGGTGGGGAGCTGGGCATTTTATAGACAATATCTCTTGCCATCCTTTTAAGGACTTGCTATTTTTATTCCCATTTTACAGATGAGAAAACTGAAACTAGCTCACAAAACTAATAGGAATGATAGCGTCATCTTATCGAACTGTCATAACAACTTATTCAGATAAGTAATATCCTCATCTTATCAATGAGGACCCTGAAGCACAGAGAACTAAAAAAATATTAGAACTAGAATTTGAATCTAGGTCCTTCTGGTGCCAAAACCCATCTTCTTTCCTCTGCATCACAATATGTTCAACAAAGCAAGCAAAAGAGCCACTGTTTTGGCTATGTGGACCTCACAGCATGCTTTGTTATGGTTTGTGATGCTTTCTCAGCCGTCCTAAGCTCTTCCTTCCCTCTTGCCATCTACCAAATAAAAGCCCCTTAGGGAGGTGGCTCGCTGCTTCCTGGTTTTCATTACACTGAAAGCCACATCATGCTTCACATGGAGCTGATGGTGGATACGTGTCCCACTTTCAGTCATTTACTCTCCAAGCCAGTATTTGTCGAGTCCCCTCTCATACTCACACGCAAAGCCTACCACCCTCCTCACACTCTGCCTAGAATAACCTCTCCCTTCTCTCAAGCTCCATTGCTTCTTTGCTGTCCTTCTGTTATGTCATCTATCTTTCTCTCCTGTATTAAGATTCACAAACTACTTTATTTCCCTAGCAGACTGTGAGCTCCTTGAACGTGGTTTCTCTGGATATTTTCATAATAATGTATATATATTCTATAAATATTGAATAAATCAATGAGTGAATAAATGTCTACATGCCCAAAAGAATCAACATTTGCTTCTGTATACTTTTCTGTAAAATTTAAGGCTACTAAGATAATCCATTTTTTTATTTAACCAAAAAGACCATTCAGTAATTTTATAACTAGAATAATAGATACCAATTATTTTACTACAAATATAGAGGAGAAATTCATAAGAACGCACGAAATCTTAATACTGCCTCCTTTCTCACCAGACCACTGTTATTCGTGTGCCCTACTTGTGGGTTTTGTCAAGGCTGTTTCAGCCGGACGCCTAAGCAAGTCACCACAAAATCATAAAACAGGGACATTGGTCCGTATTCAAAAAAAACAGAAACCATAGAGTAGGAAATAAAAAGACAACGCTTTCATAACTTATACAAATTTGAGGGAATATTTGGACAAGACTCAGCTGAAAATAAAGGCTGGAATCATGGCATATGGGAAAGGCAGCCAAAGCACAGATCGTTAAGATAACTGAAAGGCCCTGCTCTCCTAGCTTTGCCTGTTACCATGGAAGGCAACATATGTCCTTTGAGTGGGAGTGTATTTGTCCAAAGTCACCCAGCTGGTTAGCCACTGAGTCAGGACTGGAGACGACGGTTCTGATTTCCACTTCAAAGCTCTTTCAGGAAAGAAGTGAGGTTTTCCTGCTACAGAAAGTTTGGGCTGAAAATTACTCTTAAGATCCAATTCCTCGGAGTCTGCAAGCATGAGAACAAGTTTGGGAAGCTTCTGTCTTTTACAGCAACTTTGTGTTTGTTTTAGTACAGCTTTCATTGGGTTCATGCAACTAATATTTATCAGTGCTGCCCACATGCCTTGGAGATATAAATACCACTTCCACTAAACTGTCAGCATCTAGGTAATTTTTAAGGTGCAGCCAAGCAAAGCAGCACATATTACATCTTCACAATTTTAGGCCCGGGCTGTGGTTTTCAGATCGTTCTCTTTTGTAACAAGGAAAGGGGGAAGGGGGTTGGGAAACAGCATAGGCGTTGAGAGGCGGAATTTTAAGCTTAAATGGTTAACTGCAATTAGGTGGGATTTTCTCCTCCGTGTGTAAAATACCAGTCGGCATAAGGCATACATTTTTACATACAAGCCCCAAGTTGCAGTAAAAAGTTTGCACCAAAGTTTTCTCAGTTGTTAGCATGGCAGACCTTCTTTACCCTTCTCCTGTGCCTCATTATTCTAGAAAACTTCTAAATAAAATGAAGGAGCAAAACCAGTAAGATGCTTTCCTTAGGATCACAAGTAGCACTTTCTATTCGAAGCTGACATTTTAAAATGTCTTTATTTTCAAGACCTTTCCATTTTAAAGACATGGGGTGGGGAGAAGAAGGGAGAGAAGTGGTCAGGAGGAGACGTCCCAAGAACACAAAATAACAATAAGTAGAATGATGGCTTGCTGTGCTGAAGATGGACAAAAGTTGTAATACATTAAAGAACTATTTTCAACACAGAAATAAGGGCCAAACTTCACTGCGGCGGCAGCAGATGAGAACATCGTGCCCCTGTGGGATGAGGGAGGGATGAGGGTGGCTGAGAATTCTCAGCGCCGCAATACGGAGGACGCCGGTTGCTGAGGGGTATAAACGCCCTATAGCAATAAATGTCCTCCACCTCCTGACTAACGGGTATGATTAATTCTACATCACACTCAATTTGTAAAAAGAGCTCCTGAAAAAAAATTAGGACGGTTTGCTTGTGCAAACTGTCAAAATGATGAATGAAATAGGTGCGTGTCAGTGGGAGGAGGGGGGGAGACTGCTGACATAAATAGATTGGCGCACGCATTTTAGTTCTCCCTGATACCACAGCCGCACAGACAGCACGGAGAGAACCGGCAACTGGAAAATTTGGTTCATTTTCTTAACCGCATATGTAATCTTCAGACTACAATAAAATAGATTATAGAAAAACTGAGATAATCTAATTTCTTCATAAATTGTCTTCCTTCATCAGCTCAATAATACATAACCATGATAATGGGTATTTATAGTGTGTCCCATGCAAAATGGCCTTTAGGTCCTTAACCTAATACAATAAGCAGATAATTCAAATAAAAAGACAGCACGGGCCGGTGGGAACAAGGAAAAGAAGCCAAGAAAGACAAAAATCCATACGCTGCTTAAATATATGAATAAAACAAAGGAGGCCCTGCCCGCTTTGCTAATGAATCAAAAATGCATTTAATTTAATCTGTTTTGTTGGAGAAATTATTTACTTTCACTTTCCCTCATACTGGAGCTCTGGCTACTTCTGGCATTGATCCTGTCTGCTCACCACAGAGCGCTGTGATCAACTGGCCTCCTCGGGAGGGGCGGCGCATCTCCTAAAGCAGCCAGGGCTTCTCCCGTTTCAAGAGGCGACCTCCAAAGGCTTCGGGACCCCAGCAGGCCTCGCCACTGCTCTGCGGGGAGGTGCCCAGCATTAATATTTCTAATGTCTTGGTTCATTATTCACATGACTACAGTCTTCTTATAAAAGAGTCAAATAAAACATACAAACACTGGAAAATCTGCCTTCATTCACCTCCCTCCCCAAACTAACCACCTCCCTGACTTTGCTCCCCGAGGAGGCCACCATTAAACAGCTGGGCGTATTTCATTCCATTCCTTTCCATACATTTACATACATATACCTATATAGGTAGGCACGGGGTGTTAATTCTGCAGAAGTAGAGGGGTGAGTGCACAGAGAGAGAGAAAGAGAGGGAGAGGCAGAGAGACGTATGATTTGTTTTGTATTTGTTTTCCTTTGGAGCACAACTCAGAGCACCTTCAATGACAATACCTAATGATCTATTTCATTTTATTTCGTGCCTTCGGAGTATTCCATGGTATGGGTAGCCCACAATTTACTGAATCATTCTATTACTAATGAATGTTTCCATTGTCCAACAAGGATTATCTGTAATTAGAACACACTGAGGCACAAAAAAAAGTCCTCAGCCACAGCGCAAAGCAGCACTAAGGTCAAGAAATAGTTAAGATTAGGGATAAAGGTTTTAAGAAAAAGTCTTAAGGACAAAAGATGATTGAGAAAGGCTGGTCTCAGTCTTATAATGGTTAACAGGAAAAACAATTTTATAATTTTGTCACTTTAAAACTAGAAGTTTTACACATTAGGGGGGCTTATCAATACAAAGAAATACTTCTTGTATTTCCTCGTGTGCGCCATTGTATTCACGCAGGATTACCTTGACAACAACAACAACAACATAACGGCTGGGACAATAATAGTGGCCATTTAGTGAGGATGTAGTATATTTTCTCAATATCAGTGGCAGTCTTCATCTCTGCAGGGCAGAAAGTCCCCTTTTTGGAAAATAGTCATGATTCCCTCTTTGCAGAACCTTTGTCGCCCTCTGGTTTAGAGCTTCTGTCTGTTCTGTTATTTCTTTCATAGAGCGTTGGGGACAGAGATGTGCTGCCCAGGAGGGGGCAGGTGGCACTGCAACCCACTGGCCTTCCTTTCGGGGGAAGCATTGGTCAAGGGACCCCCCTGGCTCCCTGTAAAATGCCTCCACGTGGGTTTAACACGGAGCCTGAGGTGCGCGTTCCCTAGTGAAGACGTTCCTTTTTACGGACTATGGCTTTATGATGGATGCTGAGATTCTTATTCTGAAACTGGCGCTAGAGTTAAAGTTTGCCTTTACCTCCTCTCGATGACTACCATCTCTATCATTCAGGAGTGACCAGTGGAAACACACACCACGCCAGGCAAATGTCCCCTTTTGCTCCATAATATAATATATTGTATTCATTCTGTAAGGTCCTCCAAATGACAATGAGGATAGTGACAATAGCAGCTAATGTCTTCTGAGCACTTACTGTGTCTGTCAGACGTCGTGCTAAATGCTTCAATAAACCGTATCCTTTCATCCCCACAGCAAGCTCATGAGTTGCTGTTCTGTGTTTATTGCCACTTTGCACACGTGGTAATATGGGCTCGAGTTAAACAGCCTGTGCCCGGTTACACAGCTCCTGGGTGATGGAGCCAGCAGGGCGTGGGACTCACAGGCTCACAGTGTTTGATTACTGCGCTACACTATGCTACACCCTGAACCTGCACCTCGTGTACACCTGCCTTCTTTGGAGGGGTTCTGGGCCTTACATAAATGCAAAGACAAATATTTTTTCTCCCATTTCATCTTCTGGTGATTGATTTTGGATCTAAAGAAATACAGGCTGAGTTTATGGAAATGTCCTCTGCTTGTGTTTGTGGATGTGTATTCAAGATATGGCTTCAACTTCTGAGATAAAATAGCCTGAAAGCATTAAACTCTCTTTGGAGAGTCCATGAGCTCTGGTAGTAGAATAGATTGGTAGCTCTTCTCAGTTCATTTTCTGGAATTATTTATCAAAAATTGGCCCCGCTCAGTGGTCACGCCTGTAATCCTAGCACTTTGGGAGGCTGAGGCAGGAGGATTGCTTGAGGCCAGGAGTTCAAGACCAACCTGAGAAACACTGAGATACGATGTCTCTACAGAATCAAAATACAATTTTTTAAAAAAAGGGAAACATGTTTAAGCTTTTGACTACATCAAAAGCAGAGGAGCATTGGTAATAAAAGAAAACATCCGGGGT
>RJWJ010006946.1:0-59793 GCA_004363605.1 Indri indri | reverse complement strand
GTCCCAGATATCCTTAGACCACCTATTATTTTTAAGCATTAGATTGGGGGATGAAGATTAAAAAGAAACTACCTCCCATGTAAAGTATAAAGTAAAAATTCGGATAAGTAACCAGGTTATTACAATGCGGTATGGTAAGTGGGATGAGGGAGGATGAGCACAGAATTCCATAGGATGAACTAGGATCAACTAACACAGTTTTGGAGTATATAAAGGAGAGAGGAAAACCCTCCCGAATAGTTATATCTCAGTTGAAACCTGAGGCTGAGAAGGTTTGAATGGACGAATTGGGGGGAAAGAAAGTTAGGAAAAGTGTTTCTTGGAGGGGGATGAGTTTACGTTCTTCCTGTAGGTACAACTGGGAAGGTAATACTGACATTATTTGAGAATTAGGCCATTTTTTTTTCCCCTTAATGCCCACAGGTACCTGTGAATAATTCATTTTGATTCTCTATGAAGCAAAAGCAAAAGAGGCATTTCAAGGGCCAAGAAGAAGCTATTATAGCCTGGCCTGCTGAAGTGTGACTGTGAAGTAATGAAACAGACTTTTAAACAAAATGTGGCATGAATCTTTTCTCAGATAATATGCTGATCTCCTCCCTATAAAATGCTACTGAATGTTTTTGAATAAGGAATGCATTCATGGATTATATTTTCTAGGAGTGGTGATGGGTTTATACTGAGTCATCAATTATTGTCTCCTTGGGGCCAATTGTGTGAATTTGCAAATCAGCTTGGTGTGGGATGGGAGAAGGGCACAATCTGGAGCTGGTCACAAGATGAAGCCACTGAACACAAGAGCAATAAAAGCCTGTATTAAGGTTTTTTTGTTTGTTTGTTTTTTAATCTATTTACAATCAACTGACTTTAAGTTTTCCTCACTGGAATGAAATCAGCAGGGATTGGGTGGGAGGCAATGAGTTCTCCACAACCTCTAGTTCCACGAAGATGTGATCTTGATTTCCCAGATGGATAAAACAAGCTTCCTACAGTATGCACAACCTGAGCTGGCCTTGCCCTTTCAAAAGCAGACAACAGAAATAGAGAACAATGAGTTTAACAGCCCAGAAAGTGACTAGGAAATCCACCTAAAAATCCTTGCAGGAAACGTATATTCCCACATTACAGAGAGAGTTATGGACACTTTGTGTCATGAAATATATGAAAAGCCCCAGGGGCGTGTCTATTGATGTAAAGTGATCACGTTCAGCACTTACTGTAATTGCTTTCTACCATTTAGTCAAGCAGTGATTCAAATGGCAGCTATGTGGTTTGCGTGGCAAAAGGGTCAAGTGTATTCCTAGCTATAGGTATGTCGTTAGTCTTTAATTCCTTTATTTATGTTCCTCTATATGTGCATCTCCCTTTTTGTATTAGCACTGTCACACTCCAGAATTGACACTCTCAGCTACCAGAATTCCTACCTTTCTATCTCTCTCACTTTTAGGACCCAGATTTAGGGATGAAGGATAGTCAGGGATCCTATGTAATTCCTCCCTGACCTAGAGCAATGAAGACCTCCAATAAGTGTGGGCAGTTTAAAATGAACCTGAGAGTAATTTTTCTCCAGGCCCTGCCTGCCAGCAGGTTTCTGGTTCCCACAAAGCATTTCACATCCTGAAGTTTAGCTATTGGCAACCACTGAAGAATTTTCCCTATATGGAGTGTACCGACCAAAGGTCCCACTCTTAAGGGCAGCCTCATCTTCTAGTAATCTTAATCCAGTAATTACTCCCACACTTCCTCTCCTACTCCAATTTGAATTATGGAAAACCCTTTTGTCTCTTCTGAGCAACTTATGCCATCTGGTTTTTCAGGGATTTCCTGGAATAGAGAGCAAGGAGCTAGTGGTGCCGGGTTTTTGTTATTGTTTTTAATTTTCCATAAAACCATATGAAGTCACAAGACTCTGGTACAGTCAGCACAGATGTCTTCTCATTTCATAAACCTGGTCAGAGTGTCTCTACTTGAAAAAGAAACCTACCAACAACAGTCATTACTCTCTCACGATAGTTTTCCTTTTTCACTTCCAATTGGCTGCAATAACCACATGCCTTTACTAAAATCCCCTAGAAAGCTCACATAGTATTAAATATTCAGCAATGTGCACCTGAAGCACATTGATATGTATAACATACTATCTCATTTGTGTTTTCCACCCTTACCCATTCAAACATTACTATTTAATTATATCCCTACTAATTAAAATAAATCCATTGAACTATTCCTGGTTTCTTTCCTGTTTGGATTACTGCCTTGAGATGCATAGATGCCTGTCCCTTTCCTATAAGGTGCCATTAGACTGGCTTTTAATTTATTTTTTCCTGTCTCTCTAGACCTGTTTTTACCCTCTACCCCCCGCTGTCCCACCTTCCTTACTAACTGATGGCTCCATCAATGACTTTCCTTCCTCTTTTTCATCTCCCTGGCCAAGACACTTAATATCTCGCAACGCTGTAGCAGTTTCTCATCTACTGCAGCACCACGCCAATACCTTTGGAAAAACTTGCCCACTTTGGAAAAGACTCAAGGGAAACTCCAAACAAGTAGAGTACATTAAAAGAAAAAAAAATCTTCAAATATATATTGAGTGAGGACCTTACGATGTCATCCAAGCATCTCTAAAATATTATTATAGATTTTGGATTTGGGAGATGAAAATTCAGAGATAAATGACCTGGGCTTATGCCAATTTGTGGTGTGTGTGGATATTGTGTTGTACATTGGATACTAAAGAATAACCCATCTGCATCTAACATGTTGGAAAAGTTTTTCAATTGTAGACACTCCACTGTCTATAATTTACTCCTCTGCCTGGGAAAATCAATGTCCATTCTCAAGCAATCTGTTGCCCTAGTCCAAAGGAGGTTTGAACTTAGATGCTTGATCTTTTTGTCCCATTCTATAATAGGTTTTTGGAATAGTGCATTTTGTGATCATGATTTTTCCCCTGCTTCCATTTCCTTATGTCATTTAAGAACATGAGGCTTTTTAGTATGACTCATTGAAGAGCAAATATAGCATCTTAGTGAACTGCAGTTTTTCCTAATCAGAACATAAACTTGCTCTGTAACATCAGATTGAGAACAGGACAAAGACAAAGAAAAATGGTCGTTGAATCACGCTGATCTCTGAAGGAAAGGTGTCAGTGTACTTATTGAGAATCACACTACACTTCGTCAACCTTCTCGGTATTATCAGGTAATTATAACACTTCAATTTTTATTCCAGATCCTAAGTGAACTGAGACAAAAATTGCCTTTAATCACAAACCACCAGAGTCTATTTCAAGCAGAAACTTCAGGGCAGATATTATTCTTCAATAGTCTTTGTATTTCCTGGTAGAAGAGAGTGCACAAGAGCAATAACCAGGCATTGGTGTAAAGGGAGCTTCCAAGAAGTCAGTGGTGTTCAGGAGAAGACCTAAACTGGGCAGCTATTCCGGTACTGAATTCCAAGAGCCAATCTAGTCATCCTTCTCTTTGCCGAGCCGCCTCCTCTCTCTCTCAGTCAGCATGAGACATTCTAAATCCTGAGCAGGCAGTTCCAGCCAGAACTAGCTCTGACTTTAGCTTTGGGAGGAGAAGCTCAGCTTCTCTGGGCCCTTGCCCTGTGGCATTTGCCTAGTAGCAGGATTTCCAAGAATAGCTATTTTCTGTGGTTTTCTAAAACCCTGCTCCCTTGGGAAACCAGGGAGTGTAAACGTTTTTGGTCCTAAGGTGGTTTCAAGCAACAGCAAATGTTTGCCTTGAGTTTTAGCCAACATCTTATTTTATCTTTATTTATTTAAATGAACTCCCAAATCGCAATTTACACAAACTAAAATGGCCACCAAACAGATCAGTAAGTTTCTACTCCGTCACATGAATGGAAATGGAGATACTTCAGTGGAGGCAATGTGACCTCTAGAAAGACTGTTTGGCTGCATGGCAGGTACAGCGAGATAGAGCTGAAAGTCAGTGCCTCAGCCTCGGATTTAAAGTATTATTTTGGTCACAATTGATGTTAATTGCTAGTGAAGGGAGCTCATTTAACACATTTCTTTAACATACAGAGAAATTTAAGACGGAACACAGAGTACCTCTGAAAATTCATTTGTAAAAGAAAATGAAAAGCAGAGAAGAACGTTCAGCAAAAAATTCATAGCTTCATTCAGCCCCGAATACGTGAATAATCTTTTCAAGGAAACTGTTTTTGCCCCTTGATTCAAAGTTAGAATCGCAAATGGAACACTCATGAATGTCTCCACAAACCTGAGGTGTAAATAGGTCATATAACTTTTATTTTTTAATTTTCCAACCTAAGCCTTCACCTGTCATAGGAACAGAAAGCGCACCAGAAAGCCAGCAGGAAAGTGAACAGACACTAAGTCCAGAGCCTCCCCCAGTTACCGGTGGTGTGATCTGGGGAGGCCCGGAAAGATTAGGTAGCTGCCAAGATCCCACAATGACAGCAGAGATGGGATGGGCCAAGCAGCCAGAGCACGAGATCAGTCTGACTCACTTCTGTCCACCTTTCTTTACTGCACGGTGCAGCCCTGGACACATAGCCTTATAAACTGGACAGAGAAGGATATTGACAGGTAGTCCTAGCAGTCTGGCAGACACGGCAAATCCCTGCAGATACAGGTCCCTAAACGGGCCACCACGAAAACTCCAGGAGAATGACTCCCCCACCTCCAAGGCAGTCCCTTTGAGAGAGATGATGGGTCAGTTTCCTGTGGCTGCTGTGACAAATTACCATAAACTTCGTGGCTTAAAACTACAGAAACACATTCTCTCCCAGTTCTGGAGGCCAGAAGTCTGAAATCAGTTTCACCGAACTAAAATCAAGGCATCGGCAGGTCCATGCTCCCTTCAGAGGCTCTAGGGGAGAATCCATGCCTTGCATTTCCCGGGTTCTGGTCGCTGCCAGCACTTTGGCTCATAGCTGTTTTAATATCTGCCGCTATGGTCACATCATCTTCTTCTCCTCTCTCTCTGTGAAATCTCCCTCTGATTTCCTCTTAGAAGGACACCTGGGATGGCATTCAAGGTCCATCTGGCTGATCCAGGATAACCTCCCATCTCAAGACTCTTAGTCACATCTGCAAAGGCCCTTGTCCCCCATATAAGTTAACATTCACAGATTCCAGGGATCAGGACTTGGATCTCTTTGGTGGGGGGCTATTTTTAAGCCTACCACTAATGGATTATGCACCTTCCCCTTGAAGGCCTGAATCATCATCCCCATCCTCTCTCCCAATGATCCAGGCAGTATCAGGAGCTCAGCAGATTTTTCTTTTCAAACTTAAATAAAAAGGTTTTCTGGTTTTGCTTTTTTTTTTTTTAATCATACTATTTTTCTGAAAAAAAGCAAAGCTATCATCCAGCATGCTCACATGCTCCGTATAGTTATTGCCTCCAGAAAGCTTCAGACCCTCAAACACAGAAGGCATAAAATCATTATTCACTTTCCCAACAATAGATCTGCTTGCCTGTCTTACTAATTGCAGAAACAATATTTACAGCCCAGGGAAAATGTACGACCACCTGCACCATTATTTTGGGAAAATGGGAATAGTTTCCAGTGCTTCAAGAATTATCAGTCCCACTAAGAACATCTAAGATGATTTTCCAGCTTCTCTCTCACCAAAGCAGAGCAACTAAAGAGCAACCGTATCTATGCAATACTGAAACAAATAAATAAATAAATTCCAATCTGTGCTGTGAGATGGTGTGAAAACCAGAGAGCTGAGTAAAAAGACTCCTCTTTCTTTTGTTGTAAAATATTTTAAAGTAATTTTACTCTCACTTCCCATTGCAATTTACAGAAGCTTAATTCCCTTATCTTCATGGTCAATATTCCCTTTTCTCTAGGCTTATCCACTCAGTTTATGTTATGGTTGGCATGTATGGTTGTTAAGGATGTGGACTTCGGCCCCAGAAAGCTGTGGTTTGAAGCTATGCTCAGCCTTTTCTTAGCTGCGTAGTCATGGACAAGTAACTAAACCTCTCTCTGTTTGTTTCGGATCTATAAAATAAAAGTGTTTGCTAATTGTCTACAATGAAGACTAAATAAATCAATAAAGTGCCTGGCACATACTCTGCACTCAGTAGACATTAGCAATTATTGTCCTCTTCCCCTCTCTTGTTCGTCCTACGTAGAAAGCTCCCATTTGTTCATTCCCCCTCAGTTACTGGAGGGAGGCTTTGACACATGGTTTACAGGCCTCTTTTCTGCTTCAAGGACTGGAATGATGTTAGACGATTTGGGCATTCTCCGTGATGATTCATTTCCAAGCTCTAAGTCTTCAGGGGTGAACTTACCTTAAAATTAATTAAGCATAAGCTTCAAGACGCACACCCCGCATTCCACTCACATACACCCTGTCCAAGGCCTTAGGAGTAATCTTCGTCATCTGCATTCATAATTTTGTATTTTGTTTTTTAAAGATGGCACTCTCCCAATGGTGTAAGCTTCAGACCCCACAAAACCTGAGTCCACATTTCCTCCTTTCCATTGATTATCTGCACCTCGGTAACATTCTCCAGGGGCCACTCTGAAAGTTGGTAACAGCCCAACCCACCCTTCCGCTGAAATCACCTTACCCTGACCATGACACCCTAGTTTTCCCAGTTTTCTTTCTAGAATTCCTAAGGAAATCAGTTTTTTAATCCCATCATCATTTTGATCTTTATAAATTGTTAACTTTTCTTTAAAAGTATAGAAGTTACATGATTATGTATGTTTTAATCCACAGATAACACACACAAAAAAATACTCAATTATTCTCACATGTGAGGTGTGCCCCACAAACTGGGAAACCTTGCGTTGGAGTTACCAGCTAAGTCAAGGTACAAATCAAGCAGTCCTCTTGAAATGCAGATCATCAACTTCCAACTTCCCTATTTTATGTGTCAGGCCTTTTCCTTACCATTCTGGTGTTCAGAGGAGATATTCACAATAAAATTATTTCCAAGAGCCTCTCTAAGCACAAAAACATACCCAATGTTATCACCAAGAGCTTTGCTTCAGAGAATTTGGTAGCCTGAGTGTTGTTATCAGTGTTCCTGCCTTAGGCCAAAACCTGGTATTTCAGTGTCCTAACCCTCAAAAGTCTAAATTCAAATGTTACTGAGTGAAATCAAAGATGATAGGTATCTAATGAGCTCCAAAGTTCTGCCTGAGGTTTTTTTTTCCCCCCTATTGTTCTGAAATAATGTCAAAATGAGGAGGTATTATACTAATAGTGCAGCAAAATTCGGACTGCTAAATTTTAATCCCTGACTTGCTAGTTACCAGCTGTGAGACCACAGTCAAATTATCCAATCTTTCCTTGCTCCAGTGCCCTCGTCTGTAAAGTAGGGATACTACAGTATCCACATAACGGGATTGTTTTGAGGGTTAAATAAGTTAAAATGTGGAGTTGTACCTGGCTCCTAGTAAGCACTCAATAAAGGTTAGCTATTTTTACTACCGAATATCACTTCAAATAAGCAGGACATTTGTTGGAGATTAGAACTATTTCTAATCATACTAAAAATTTGTGTTTTTACTATGATCACATTTTTATAGAAGATTTTACCTGCAACATAGACTAGACTAGGATTCTCCTCTGAAATAAAAAGTTATGCGGGAGGGATCTTATGATCTTAATGGCCAAACTTTAGTAATATAACTAAAGGAATAGAGTTCCAACTGAATTATCTTTAAAATATACATTTACATGTAGGGTATAAGCCAGAAACTTCAGAGACTAATGGTACATCCAAGATTCTGTGTCTTGCCTCAGAAGAGTATTTTTAGGAAGAGTAATTTCCTCATCAAATTTTTATTAAGGATAGCACAGTGATATAATTAGGATAGAAAACATTCATAAAAATGCATACTCTTATGAGCTTACAATCTATTAAGAGAGAAAGACAACTAAAAACCCTGAATAACACAGTGAAAAGTACTATGATAGATTAATATTAATATACAGGGTTTTAGAGTATTTAAGCTTAAGGTGTCACTTAATTAAAACTAAGCCATCCTCTACATGTTGCTTGCCATTTGTTTTTATGATTATCTTCCTTTTAGACTTTGCTTATTAATGAATTTATCTTCCTGCTATCACTACCTGAGGCCATGAAAATGTGTTCTATTCTATTCCCTTGATGAAGATTCGGTGTCAAAAAATGTTAATATTACTGGTTCATTTACTCCTTTAACAAAATTAAATACAGAACCATTTACTGTTACTCGATGCAAGTGCATAACCCGGAGTCTCCTTAGACAGGAAATAATTAGGCCCACTTGTCCTCCTTACCAAATTAGAGCCCAGGAAAAGAAGAAATCCCAGCAGAGGATTAGTGTGAGTTTAAATCAGATATACAGCTAATCCAGCACCCAAGACAGGGTTTGCATTTCAATCAGTCAAAGCACAGGGACTTACATTTTGACACCAAATGCAGAAAGTCAGAGAGTTACCCTTAGGCCTTTGAAGACTGCTGATAAAATGGAAATGCCTCCTGTGAGTCATTCCACTCTGTGGTGTAAAGCAATTGCGGACTTTTCCCAAGGTGCTAAAGGATGTGGAAGTCATTCTCCCACCCACTAGGTGTGGGTGCAGTGACTGATGCATCACCGGGTGTGGCTAGGTTACGACAAGCATAAGGTCCCAGCTATGCAATCGCTTGGAGTTGACCAAATTCACCCTCACTTCAGGCTCGCAGCATGTAGTGGTGACTCTCTCCGCCTCCTAAGGGCAGAATTATTCATAAAAGAGACTGTTAAAATGCAGAAGAGGAGTGAGGTGGGGAGAGAAGTAACTTTCTCCCCTTTATGTTCAAGGAGGGGTCTAGAAGACAGATGTAAGTGAAATGAATTATACATCTCAACCCCCTTCACTCTTATCTGGAGTGAATAGACTGCTTTGTCATACAGCTGCCTAACACTAATCCTCCACACTCCCACAATCTTCTCAGTCTACTGCCTGAGCACCTTTGAAGCCAGGATTTAAAATCCTATAAATAGAAGCAGGATTACTGGTTGCAGACTGCTGAAAAACTTTAAATGCTTCCTGGAAAGAGCAGGGAAGGATGGATGCTGACAGAAGGGGTGAACGGGGAGGGGGAATGTCAATTTTTAAGAGAAATAGTAAACTTTCACTTTAGTACTGTATTTCAATAAATCTGACATCTCTTTTCCTGACCCTCGGAGATTTCGTGGATTTTCACAATTAGAAATTGTATCCAGTCAATTTGAGTCTTTGTTCATAAAATGTCCTATTCTCTTCCACAACTGAAATTCATTTCTTCTATAATCTCTGCATCATTGCTAAGGCTTGCTTAAGATATCTATCCGTCAATTCTGCTGGCTCATTTCTGGCCTGGATTGCCTGACTGGCAGCCCTATGCTATTCACACTTCTATAACTGCACCATAGATAGGGGTAATCTTTGTCCTAGAAGCAGGGTCCAGCAAAGTGCTGTCTCCTGTGCTGGTGTTAGGCAGAGCTGCTAGTTGAACAGCCAAGCCTTATATAAATCGAAGCCTACACTTTTAGAAATCAAAGCCTTCTAGGTTAAAACAGGATAAGGGCTGCATTGTAATAATTGCATTTGACACTAGATTTGGAATTGATAATGCATGACACTTTTGTGTGTACCTGGGGTCTTAGGGCTATGCACAAATATTTCTTTCCACACTCCTTCCATTACATTCAGATAATACTGCCTCATCCTGATGAACTCAGGTGTGGCCATACGATTTTCTTTGGCCAAAAAATCAGTGTTTAGGGTGTCATTTCCAAGCAGAAGCTTTAAGAGGCACTGTGCACACTGCCACATGCTCTTTTGCCTCTCCCATAGTAAACTACAATTTTCCAGATAGTGGCTAAATCGCCACGTACAATGATGCTGTGGGAACAGAGACCACAGTCAACTCCCAGTGGATAGTAATAAACTTTTATTGTTTTAAGTGAGTGAGATCTGAGGGTTGTTTGTTACTGCAGCATAACTTATCCTATCCCAACTAATACATACCATAAAATGCTTCTTGGGTTTACTAAGTTATTAAATATCATGGCCTGCCATGTTTAAACACATCTTTTAAGGAGCCTTGCTTTCCTTGAATGTCTTCAGAGAAAATTTATACATCTTAAAAGCAGTCAAGGGAAATTAGGTTAAGTCTAAACCTAATGAAATCTTGGCAGAGTAAGAATAGAACTCAAAGCCGTAGCTATCTTTTAATGTGTATTGTATAAATATGTTCATAGGAAAAATGTTTTGCAGAAAAAAAGCTAAGCACCTTCTTCCCTCCAATTCTTCACTAGGGCAAAAGCAAATTTTCATTACCAACCAAGTATTGGAAAACAAATTTATTCTTAGTTCACTCACACTAGTCTAAAGAATATTAACAAGCTGATAAATAAGCATAAATGTTTTTGAAAATAGAAAAGGTAAATAGATTGAGATTTCCAGCTCTGCTTTAATGAGACTATACACCACAAATAATTCAGCACTCCAAAGCATTCTAATATGACATCTTAATACCTAATAACTCTTTTTTTAATCCCAAGGTTATTATCTTTATATCATTTCCCTTATCATTAATTGAAATATTTTACCCCTTTGCTATTTTTCTCCTGGGTCTATTATATTTTAAAATTCATCATATTGCAATTTCCTTCTCAAGGTTCTCATAGAGTAAAACAAAATGTCATCTGTTCAATCGCCAGGTATGAATTAGAATTTGAGATTAGAAAATGGCAAAAGTGTCTGTTTCTCAAGAAATAAAAGATTAACTCTAGAAGCCCATTAGAAGTTGCATGAAGTTTTAAAAATCACCATTGTGATTGGTGTGAAATGATATCTCATCATGGTTTTAATTGGAATTTCTCTAATAATTAGCAATGTTGAACATTTTTAATACATCTGTTGGCAAAAGATAACAAATGTCGGTGAGGATGTAGAGAAAAGGGAACCCCTGTATATGATGGATGGGAATGTAAATCACTACAGCCATTATGGAAAACTGTATGGAGGTTTCTCAAAAAATTAAAAATGACCAACAATCCAACAATCCCACTTTGGGGTATTTACCCAAAAGATTTGAAATCAGTTTGTCAAAGAGATGTCTGCATTTCATGTTCATTGTAGCACTATTCACCATAACCAAGTATGGAATCAACCTAAATGTCCACCAATAAATGAATGGATAAAGAAAATGTGGTGTGTGTGTGTGTATATATATATATATATATATATATATATATATATATATATATACACACTCTCTCTCACACACACACACACACACAATGGAATACTATTCAGCCTTAAAAAAAAGAAAATTCTGTCATTTGGAACAACGTGGATGGAATCGCAGAACATTATGCTAAGCAAAATCAGCCGGGCACAGAAAGACAAATACTGCATGTTCTCACTTATGTGTGGAATCTAAAACAATCAGTCACAGAAGCAGAGAGTAGAATGGTGGTTACAGGAGGCTAGGGATGGAGGGAAATAGGGAGATTATGGTCAAGGGTACAAAATCCCAGTTAGGCAGGAAGAATTCTTTTTTTTAGTTCTATTGCACAGTGTGGTAAATATAGTTAATAACAGAGTATTGTACGTTTCAAAATTGCTAAGAGAGTAAATTCAAAGTGTGCTTACAAAATTGTTAAGCATTTGAGGTGATGGATGTATTTACAACTTGATTTAATTATCCTACATTATATTCATAAACCATAGCATCACTTTACACCCCATAAATTTATACAATTATAAATTGTCAATTTACAACAAATTTTTTTTTAAAGTGGGATTTTACAGCATTTAGAATTTATTCACTTTCGTAAGTTAAGAATAACAACTCTTTACTTAATCAAGGCCTCCCTAGCATAGAGTGAAGTGTGACATATAGTACCTTTAGCATAGCAGAACTTTCTATCTATTGCTTAGGGTAGAGATTCTCTCAGAAGTGTACAAAGAAAGGTAAAGACGGGAAGCCCCTTAGCGACTCAGACTAGAACCAGCTATTTTGTAAAACTACCAACAAAATTGGAGTCTGTGTCACTTTGTATGTTTCCTGTACACACCAGTTTTCTAGTCTCTGTAGAGCATATCAGCCAAATTTTTTTTTTATTTTTTTATTTCAGCATGTTATGGGGGTACAGATGTTTCGGTTACATATGTTGCCTTTGCCCCCGCCCCCCAAGTCCGAGTTTCAAGCGTGTCCATCCCTCGGATGGTGTGCATTGCACTGTTTGTGTATTCAGCCAAATATTTTGATAATAATGGCGACCTCTCTGTGGGTCTGAAGGCAGCTAGCAAGATCTTCTATTCATGTTTTTTCAGCTTAGACTGCCAGAAACAATGATGCAATTATTATTCTTAGCATTTTACAACTTCTTTCACCATTTTTCAAATATTTAATGCTGTTATATGTGATAGACACCGTACTTGTCTTCAAGAATATAGTGGTGAGCAAAATCCACATTAGCCCTGACATGTGGGCTTGATTGGCATGAGAAAAACAATCAAACAGGAAACAATATAAAGGATGGTAATGGAGGGTTGTGTCAGGGTGACAAGAACATGCAGCATAAGCACCTTCTCAACTCTCATCCAGAAGTGAGAACAGAGGGGGATGCAAGAGGATTTCTAACGGATCACCACCAGAAATGAAATCAGCCATGCAAAAATATGCAAGCATATCTCAGAGTGTCAGAAGCTGGAGAAAGTACCTCTGAACACAAAATTGTGACCAGAATCTTTAGAAAACTAAGGAGGATTTTCACTTTGTGCAACTGAAAAGTTCCGTCACATTTTGTCTCCATAGCTCTAAAAGTACAAGAAAATAAAGCCAAGGAATGGAGAGAAGTAAGCAGATGACAATCAAGTCAGAAAGGAAAGGATCAGAAAGAATTGTGGAATGCAATAGTACACTAGCCCAGATGTCAGGTGGCTCGTCCAAAGTGACAGTTCCTATGATCAGTTGTCTAGATATGTTATCTCATTTAACTATCACCATAACTCTGTAAGGTAAATATCATATTACCCCTCCCTTAAAGATGAGTAAAATTAGGCTTTGAAAGGATAAGTAGGCTAACTCTTTCTGTCTTCCAATCTTGAGTTCCGAACTACTAAACTATGGCCCATTAGACATGTCCATTAAAATTACATAAGACTACTCTTTTAAAATCCCACAGGCCAGGACAACTCCAGGCCAATTAAATCAAGTTCTCTGTAGTAGAGCTCAGACATAAGCATTTTTAAAAACTTTGCAGGTGACTCTAGTGTACAGCCAAAATTGAGAAGGACCATTATGGCCTTTGCTACTAAGTCATTAGATGACTTTAAAATATATATATATATAATTTCTCTATTCAGGCCCTTATCAATAAATTAAAGAGCTAAGACTAGATGATTCCTCAGGTCCCTTCCAGGTCAAACCTTCCAAAGAATTGACCTGGAATTAAAGTTCATTAAAATGAATGCTTCCAAAAGATTTGAAAATGGGTAAGGGAATTTATGGCCTCAATAAGTCATTAATTACATAGATCTCATCTTGCCAATAGTTATAATCTTGATGTATATTTATTAATCATCAAAATCCATGCTTTCCAATATCATAAGTCCACTCTTAGAATCCAATAGTGAGTGAGGTAATCACTGCAGAACGATCTCATGTGATGAATTAGAGAAGTCGGGGAGAACTGAAAGTCAATTCCAGTTAGTGATCTTAGATGATACATAAGTCATTGCAGTAAAAATTACATAAAATTATAATGCTTATTATTTTTAGAATTACAATGTAGCCTATATGCTTTTTCTTCCCAGAAGAGCCCTTTGACATAGAGTTTCAGAAAGCTGCTAAATTGATGCAGCTATGAAATGGAGTTGGATGTTGGAGGAGAGAGAACTGGAAGCTGGGACCTTGTAATGAGAAAAGGGTCTGCTAAGACCAACAGAACATTTTCCGTATTAAATGGAGCAGCCTAAAGAACAGAGTGGAAAAAGAGAGCAGATAAACTAATATTAAGTGAGCCAGAAATCCATGCAGATTTATAATATGAAAAATAATAGATTGATGCCACCAGGGGAACTGATTGAATCCATAGGAGAAAGAAAAGAAAAGAAAAATTATTTCTGATTTTAGCAACTGAAGAAGGGCCCAGACAAGCTGAGAAGAATGTAGTAATGTATACAATTTTTAAGTTTTCAAATTCACAGCAAGCTTGAGAGCTGTACCCTGGCGCCATACTGAACTGTGTTATGATGGTATAGAACTGTTCACAAAGAAATTCAGGCTCCTTTAGTCCCAATAAAACAATAATTGGGCTTTAAGCATAATCAGATACCATGTCATAAGTTAAAAAATAGCCACAACTACCCATAGGGTCTAGTCATACAAAATAGATTGAAAGGTAAACTGGACTTTGGAATGCTCATACCTTAGTCATGGGAATTAATATTGAATCACTAATGAAAAGCATCTGGTGTTTGAATGTTTCTCATGAATATTGCCTTCTCATCCAGAAATTGAACATCAAAAGGCATAAAGGAGTTAACCATGTTCCTCAACACCTCTGCCCAAGTTTGTAGGTCACTATGTACCTCTTGCTTCCTAAACAACAGCATACATATACAAAATAGGTGCGTTCTGGCATACAGCTTAGCTTGTCTCATTGCAGATCAACTTTTTAACTCACCACAGAGAAATTTGTCCACAGACATTTTTACCAGCCCCTCAAGGTAACAAGGGAGTAGAAGAGGCATGGGATTAAAGTCATTAAAGTGAAATGGTAAAAAAAAAAAAAAAAAGGAAGAAGATAAGGAAAGAAGCCCTAGAAATAGGACAGAGAAATAAAAGGAAGGATTTAATCAAAAGGGTAATGTTAATGAGATACAAGCAGCCTTGAACTACATTTGGTAAGAATCTAGTTAATTTGACAAATATTTGTTGAGTCCCAGCCAAGGGTTAGGTACTGTCTGAAGAGCTACAGACATAAAAACATGCAAGACCTGATCCACTATTTAAGGAACTCATGACCCTTTGGGGTAAGTAGATACTTATGTGTGTATTCAAATATTCAATTGACAAACTATTTTTTCAGTGAATACTATGTACCAGGCATCACCTTAGGGGCTTAGCATACAAATATCAATGTAATGTCATAATTGTTGTGCTAGCAGTAAGAATAAAATACTATGGGAGCACAGAGAAGAGAGTGATGACTTTCACGATGAGGTCATGGAAGGCTTCAGCAAGTGCTAACATTAGAAGTCTACCAGTACTGGATCTCACACCAGCTGTGTGACTTTGGACAAGTTTCACAATCACCATTACCCACTGCAAGATTGTTAGAAGACACAGATTTTTTTTTTTTTATCCTATGACAGTTCTAATAATAGTGCCTGCACATCCAAATTCACAGATTAAAACCATTGAAGGAACAATTCTTTTCACTCTGCTACCCACAAGGGTGACTCAATCAGATTTTCCAAATTTAAGACAGTCTGCAGTTGAGCAACCACTCTATGCTGATCACATTTTTAGATAAACAAGGTTGAAGACTAAAGGTACATGTAAAAGAAATTAAATACCTGCTCTCTGCCCATCAACTACAGTTGTGACGGGCCAAGGAACATAATTTTGCTGAACAGAGTACTTTAATTGGCATTCCCATAGCTATCCATTCCTACAACTGTTTATGGTACACTAAAGTGAGCGAATTAAAAATTTGTTATTTTGTAGAGGCATAGAGTGCTAAAACTGCTTAAATATTAACTAATCTAATTACTTCCTTCAAACTGAGAGAAAAGGAAGTCGAATGATATTCCCAAGTCATAGAACCAGTTAATAAAGTATCTAAGGTAAATGGTTACTCAGCTCTGGCAAGTGGTATTGACAGGGGGGTTAAAAAGAGAGATGATGTTTTATTAATCTGCCTACGTTTCTGTTCCGGGGAACGTGGCATGGTGATAACGGAGTAAAAGAGAGTGGGAAAGGGTCTCTAAGGACAAAAGTAGAAGGTGAAGGGAAAACTAATTAGACACGTACATGAACAATTAATTTTCAACATGATAACCCACCGTTCCTTGACTATTTTAAAGGAAATATTGAGTCCAACAGAAATAGCTCCCATAATTATGACTTTGCATTTAACAGAGTCGGGTTTTCTGCCTTAACAGGAAAGCAACCCAATTTCTTCTCCATTCCTGACATATTACCAGTTCATGAACTAAATAACTAACAAATAGCTGGAAACAAGTAAATCTCAAGGGACCCCCAAGGTAGAGCTTGGATGTTTGTTTTAATAAGTCTAGCATAGTCTTAAAGTAGAACTGGTAATCTCAAAAGAAATTGCTTTGAGCAATTCTCATCTCCACCTAATGCAGCAGGCACCTCTCCATAAGTGTTCTGTGAATCTTAACCATCACCATATAATGCAAAATGGGATATGGATATGTCAATCTACATCTGTCAAAAGTTTCAAAGAATGGCTAAATATGGTTCACAATACTGTATTTTATCAACAAACTATCGGTCTAATTATTGTCTCTAGTCACACCAGCTCCTTAGCAAAATTCGTATTAGGAAACTCATCATCAGCACCACCCTCTCCTGTTTTGCCACATACTGGCAACTCCTCACCAGAAAACCCTTGCTTATTCTATATGTGATGGCAGAAGGGAGAATCAAAGGGAAGTTGAAGAACCTGTAATTCCTATTAGGATTCAACATAATGCTTATGCGAAGGTCGCAATAACTCACCTGCTGGTTAATATGGTTGTTCGCTTCTCCAATCACGTGACATTCAAATACGATGTGTGTGTATGTGTTTGTGTGTACGTGTGTGTTGGGGGGACTGAAAGTGAGGGGAAGAAAATAGACAGGTGATGATGGTAGAGGTTAAAAGCAGGATCCTGAAAGGCAGTCTCAAATCATAAAAGTGATTTGTGTGAAAGTGATAAAGCTTGGTCACTTCTCACCCATTTATAAAAGGGTTGAAGGAAGTCCAGAAATCTCAGCAACTTTCCCAGCACAAAATGGAGAGACGAACAGGTAAGAATTCATGTTTATTGCCTCCAAGATTATCACCCCCCCTTAGACCTAATGCTTCATGAATTTGTACTTGTGGCTTTGGGAATGTTCTTGATTTACTTTGGCAGCTGGTTCATTATCTGAATTAGATGATAAGCTCCTTCAAGTTATAGTCTAGTTACCGTGTTTTGCTACTTCTACACTTATTTATTACCAGTTCATCCTTTGCCCCTCCTCCATACACACCACTCAGAGTCCGAGCACCTAGAACACGGGCACACTCAATAAATATTCATGACTTTAACCAAGTCGTAGCACCTAATCTGAAGCACCATCTATAAGACTAAAACTTCCTAAACTTTTGTGACCAAAACCTGCTCCCTACTTTCACATTCACATTTTCTTGACTTCATGTCTTGTAGTCTCAGAGATTATAATTCAAATTCTGCTTTCTCAACAAATAACAGTTCTGATTCACTCCTGTTTTATCAGAATATGCTATCAGAAAATTCTTTACCTCTCATTCCTAATGAAGTGCTAAAATATTCTAAATTTCCACTTCTCATTTTTCCCCAGCTTTAGACAATTTTTACTATTTTTGAATACCATAAAAAAGCACTGGACTAGGAGTGAGAAGATGGCAGCTACGTCTTGTTTCTTTTCCTGGATGCTGTAGCAATCTCTGTAAGCATGTGCCTTATTCAAGGACTGGTGGGTGAATTAGCCACTGAGTGAATGAATGTCACAATTTACTAATCTGCTTTAGACAGACCAACTTGATCTTTTGGAAACTCGATTCTGTCATCTGCATAATAAGAGTGTTATATTAAATGATCTATAATCTTAAAATTAAGAGAAATATTGGATACCAACACTGTGCCAGGTATTTTAAATATAGACATAGAGCTATAAATTCACAGATAATGATATGGATATAATTTAGTCATTACAACAACCACCGTTGAACAGCATTTTATATCAGAGGAAAGCTGAAATTCACTGAGACTATGAAATTGGCCCAAGGTCACACAGTGAGAAAGTGGCAGAACTGATTTCCAATCTCCTATCTGTCTGCCTCCAGTGGCAATGTTCTGACCTCTCTCTCACAGGACTTCTCATTGTCCTTCTGGTTCTTTATCTCTGTATGAACCCCATGCTGCCAGTCTGTGCTTGGTTTAGGTAAAGAATGCATTAAATCTTATTAGCTTTAAATGCTTTCGGTGTCTTTAGGAATGTGTGCAGAATTCAGAAGAGGTCGATGGGGGCTGTTTCCTATAACTAACAAACCAAAGGAATGGTTGTGTTACAGGGGACACAGATATTTCAATTAAAAATATACATATATATTCCTTTTCAATGTTGATTCACAGTAGACACTTGAGGATCTCTTGCTGAATGACATTTAAAACTCTGCATAGAGTTATATACTGCGCTTCAAGAGATTTCCCTTTTCTCTGCCTGATTCACTAGAAGTTTAATTACTCTAATAGTCTGACATATATCTGGATTTACAAGTAATCTTTTAAGAGTGCCCTACAACCATTTGCTCTTCCCCGAAGCTACTCTTTTCTGCCTGCTGAAAGAATACAGTTCAACAGCTATGTTTATTTTAATGCTTCTTTCACCTATAAACAAAAGGTTAGCAACAAGAGGGTAACTCAGACTGCAAATTCCTTAATTTTTTTTTCTGCCTGCACCTAGCCAAACGTGGTTTTAAAAAATAGTGGCATATTCTACTTTTAGGAAAGTGCTCTAAAGGCTCTAGATATAGCACTGAGATCATTTCATAATCGCTTTTCAGACTCTTTTCACCTAGTTTGCATGTGTTTTCCCTTAATCAAAATGAGCTTAGAAGCAGAAGGAAGGATTGAATTGTGTTTTTTAAAGAGGTGATCTTGTGCAAAAATATGAAAAATTCTTCAGGGTTTTCTATTAAATGAAAACGGTACATTATTGAAAGCTTTGAGATCAATTATCAGGAATTTCCCCGGCAGTATGATCCCAGTTAACCAAAACTAAACTGTCTCCTGTCTGTGCCCTCATCCATTCACCTCAACTTTAGTCCTCAGCTGTCTTCCTTCCACATGGACGCCATGATCTTTGGATTACTGGGGTTTGGAATGATGATCTGAGGACCTCGTAATATCAGAATCATCAAGAACGATTAAGTAACACTTAACAACCATACTTCCAAGGACAAGAAAGCTGACTGATACATTTTGAATGCCTATTACACAAACAAACAAAAAAATGAAATAAAAAATAGTCATGGAATTCACCCTTAAATAACCAGAAATCCAGCTAATCTGAACAACCCATTTACCAAGAAATCTAGTTAATCATATTTCTAGTGCATTTCATACTTGAATTCACAAGGTCAGGCATATCCTGCTGTCCCTGAAGTTAATTTTGGGTTGATTCATGTACAAACAGGTTTTATAGGGAAACCAGGCCAAGTGTTCCTGCAGAAAGCCGGTGGATTTTTATGGTTTTTCTGCCCACATGGTGGGAGGCAGGAGGGGATTGAAGATAAAAAGATACATATAGGTCTCTGGGGTCAAATGCCAAGTTCTATCGAGGTTCTGTTCACACCGCTCTACTTATTCAACCTGACTACATCATCGCAGAATGCAAGATGCCATGAGCCAGATGTAAATATTCCCTTTTGGAGCTGTCAGACATTTTTGGTGGTTCACCAACCTGACCTTCAAAATCATATTCATGACATTTATCTCAAGCCTAAAAGTTTCATACTAGAGAATTTTAACTCTGTAAGCATAGAAATGGTGAGCTCTTACATCAAAGTTCATATCTCTGTCAAAAAAAGAACCCAAAAAAACTTTGTCCTACCACTTAATGTTAAAATAGTGTCATTTTTATAGTTGAGGGAAAAGGAAAGGAAAAAAAATTGCTTTGTTATTTCATGACATGAAATTATAACAATTATAACTTAAAATTGAAGCTAAGGCACTAAATATCTTCGTTATATATAAATAGATTTTCAAGAAAAATCATGTAAAGTTTAGTTTTTCAATGTTGACCATTCCACATGAGGCAGGGTTTTTTTTCCCCCGTATGTGTTTTGTAATTATTTTGTGTTCTTAAAAGAATCTAAAAAACTCAGTCATAAAAGTAAAGTATATAGTAGATGTTTTTTGTAAATACCTCAAGTGTTTTTATAGCCCAAACTGTCTGCTGTCTTTCCTTTAGAGCACTGTGAACCCTGAGTTACCCTCTAAATAAAGCAGACTCTCTTCAGTGGTGCCATCCTGGGATAACAGTCTACATTTTGCAAAAGTAAACTATATAATACACTTGCAGAAGGGGAAAAAAAAAGGCAATGCACCTATACCTCAAGTAATCACAGGTAAGCCCTCCTATGGATTTCTCCAACTCTGATTTGTCTTTCTCCAACTCTGATTATGCTTCTGAACAGGTCAACGGTAAACACGAAGGAACTTTCTAATCGTTCATGTGTGCCAATCTCTCTAAGTAGTCAGATCTTGAGGAAGAAATTTCCTTATTTCCTTTTCTATCCTCCACAGTGTTCTGCAAATGTTTAAGAACTATTTGCTGAAGTATGGCTTCTCGAAGTCACAAAGCTGCACACACACACACCATTAGAAAATTACCCTATAAAGATAGGAAGGGTTTTTTTTTTTTTTTTTTTTTTTTTTTTTTTTGTCATATGACAAAGATAATCCATCTAAAAGGAGGTTCAAGGGCTGAAAGTGAATCCAAGGTGTACTTCTCCGGGCATTAAGAAACTGTCACAGTGCTCTCCGTGGAGTGGAAAACAATGAAGTCCTCACTGACACTTGCACTTAGCACCTGCTGGCCCACCCCGCTAAGTGGGCCAGCGGAGTAAGGCAATTATCCAGGTGACTCATGGAAATAAGCCATTTTTAGCTGAAATATCTAAGCAGCTCAAGCTAAAGTAGGTTGTTACCTAGGTCATTCAGGCAAAAGCAGGTTGTTTTGTTTAAATTTTCTGGTAGTAGGGGGAAGAGTGGAGGCTGAGTGAACAAAAAGTTCAGCAAGAAGCTCTCTCAAAACCTTGGAATTTGCTGCTTACGGCATGACATGTGGACTCCATGAACTGCTAAAAAGGGAAAGGAATTAACATTTTAGTTGTCTCTGATTCTACTGCATGCACACACAGATACACTCTTAATTTGAAACCAGGAGCTTTTGGTCTTCAGAAATTACCTCTCACCATGAGTGATCCGTGGAGAGAACTCTTGATTATGGAAATTCTGACTATTCAAGCACAGAAAAGCACTTCATAGACATGATTTAATAAGAGAGCCTGACACAAAAACCATAGTAAAGTTTCTGGTCCTTACGGAAATAAACATTTAAGACTAGTGCTGTTCATGTTGAATATACCTGGTATGCATGAGTCTTTTACACACTCTACCAAAAGGAGGATTGATGGCTACCCCTGGGAGAGCTCGGTACTGGCACAGCACTTTCTTACCCTCTGGTCTGCCCAAGAGCTTTGCTGAAAACCTGCTTGCAGAAGTGTCTATGCTGTTTCCTGCCAGGGCCGGGAACCGTTTTGCTTTGCCAGCTTTCTGCAGCAGCATGGCTTGGACCTGTGGTTCAATAGGATGTTCCTTGTTTTAGCTTCACGCTCTTCTCACTGTACCTCAAAGCCATAGTCCCTGACAAAGATGATATTGTAAACCATTGTGCTTTTCCAGGCCACAGCAAGCTCAGCTTCAGTAAAAAAGAGCACAGAGAGTGATACAACAGAATGGATACGATTCTTCAAGGAGAATGGAATGGATACGATGCTTCAAGGAGTAACAACGTTCCTGCAACCTCCAGAGACATCTCTTGGCCACAGATCAATTCAACTGTTAAACCCCACTGATAATGGTTCATCGTCTACACTCTGGAGTCAGGCTAGACAGACATGGAATTCTGGCTCTTTCATTTACTGGTGAAATGACTTCAGAAAAGTTTCTTTAACCTCTGTAAGCCTCAATTTACTCATCTGTAATGTCAGGATAAATATGCATACAGCCTTACACAGTTGTTGAGAAGATTAAATAAGATACTGTCAGTAAAACACTTAGCATAGTGATGGTATGTATTAATAATAAGTTTTCTGAAATGGTAACTATTTGATCACAAGCATCATCATTTTCTTCCAGTTGCCTTAGGGACTGTCCAGCTTATTACTCTTTGTGAGTGACATTTCTTCCCTGGAACATCACAAAATGAAACATAGATTAATATGCCCCCATTATTTTGTAACCCCAAATTAGGTTCATGGCATGATTGACATTTTCTAAGACATTTCAGCTATTAGTAATATTAAGACAATTAGGAATGAAATTCCTTCAACTTATGAGCTGGTCTTCATCTTTTTGGTTTTTTTGATCCCTTAGACACAATCATAGCCATTCATGAATTTCTTATAGCTGGGCTTAAAAGGACTGAAACTAAGGAAAGAGTCATCTTTAAAGACAGAAAAAAAAACAAAAATGTGAGTTGTATTGGACATTGAATTCATGGACTGACATCCTGGGGATTTGAGTTCAAATTATCAAGATGAGAGAACAGGAAGGGGGGTGGGGAAGGGAGAAGAAAGAAGAGGAGGCGGAGGAAGAAGAGGAGGAGAAAATTCTGGGCGGTGACAGCAGAGAAGAAAGGAGAATCCTGATGCAAGAGGGAGTTTTGTGGTTGTCTGAAAAGCATCAGTGTACCTAAAATGTAAGAGAGTATTTTATAACAATATTTTACAACAAGAATAGTCATATAACAAGATATAAAGTGATTACTATAACAAAACTGTCCTAGAAAATCTGGACTTTGGGGTCATTACCACTGGGATAACAAATCCTGGAGAGCCCTTCCTATATATTAGAGTTTGGATGGCCTGTGTTTAATTTAGCATGAAGCTTCTTTCTACAGGACTTCCCTATTCCACGGCATTGAGTCCCCTTCTGTACTGGACTAAACCTGGTGTTCAGGTAAGATTTTTAGCCTTTAGAAATTTCACTTCTCCTTTAGAACTGAAAAATCTGTGTTATACATTTCTGGGTTTTTGTAGGTAGCTGCAAACACATTTTGATATTCATCTCAATTACATCATAGTTACATATCAGGATTTTTTAATTAAAAATTTATCAGGTTATATTAATATTTCTGGTATTTGGTATTTGGTCGCCGATAAGAGATCTGCCACTTCTAAATTCCAACATAGTAGATAACTAAATGCAGCAGATTTGCTATTTATAAATTCTTACCCATCACAACGACTTTAAGCAAAGAAGCATGTGGTCCTTCGATTGCATACAAATTAGCCTCCTTATCTGCAAAAGAAATTAGAATAAAAACTTAATTGAAAAAGTATGAATGTACGTCTTTGGTTAAAAAAAAACATGAAGGAAAATTATTTCCATAATCAACAATAGAACACTTTAGTAAAATTTCATTAAGTTGTACTATTTACCATGTTGCTTAAAGCCTTTCAACTACTCCCCTCTCCTTTTTTTCAAGTCCATGATGTCCAAAGCATGATTTAGCACCTCTTTATTTCTCCAAGCTTACCTTTCACAATTCTTCCCCTTCCTTTCCTTTCTCCAGCCACATAAGACTTCATTTCATTCTACTCTTTCTTCTAAAGGAAGAACTTTCTAAATCCCTCCCTACCCCAAGCCCTTTGCACGTGTAGGCATCTTTACTTAGGTGCTCTTGCTTTTCACCCCACCCCATCTTCTACTTTTTTTTTTTAACTTATTGCACAGGCTCCTAGAACCCTGTACTTACCCTTTACAGCAGTTATGCATAATCATAATTAATCCATTATTGCAGTGCTCTCTTTCTCCCTGATAGACTCAGATTTTCATGAAAAGAGATACTTCATCCTTCTTATTCATTGCTATATCTTCTGCCTTTAACAAGAAAGCACACAGTAGGTGCTCATTAAAAATTAATTGGCTGATGGAATAAATATTAGAGATTTTAGTGAAACCTATAATATTATCATATTACCCATATTACAACTTCTTCTTTTCTTAACTAAAAGAACCATAGTCCTTCCATGAAGCTGGGACTCTTTTATAGGTACCCAAAGAGAACAGTTAATGTCAATAGTCATTTTTAAAGTCTCAAAGGAAATGATTACTATAACAGTTTCTAGTGGGCAGAACTGCCTTGACTCAGGTCTACCTAACATGAAAGGTCCCACCCAGTCTTTTCCTTAAGACTCCTTGCTTCTCTGTTAATTTCAGCCAGAATTCTCTCCTCCAACCTCACCAAGCCTGTGGAAGACAAAATACTTTCTTTCCAAAACTGAATATTCTGTCTTTATCTTTAAAAAGGAAAATACTAACAGCTAAAAAGCTGGTTCCTTATTAAATTCCTATCCATTTTCCCTCTATCACTCTTTCTAGATAGTTATGATGTCACAAATTAACTCTAGCGTCCCATCAAATGCTGTAGACCAAGAACTGAAACTACTCTGCAATTGCCCAAATTATAGTGAACATCAGATAAAAGGTTTGCTATCTCCTGTTCTCTATTTTCAGGAGCCATAAATAACCAACCACAAGCAGGGCAAGCAACACAATGCATTCTGGAAGTTTGAATAGGGGGAGAATAGTCTTGCAGTTTCAGTAATGTAAGTGGTAGTCACATAAATTATCTTCTTAACAATCCAAGTTGCCCAGAACATCATGACCAGCCAAGTCTCCTCTCGTGCACTGCATTTTCCCCCCAAAATGTCTACTATACAATGGTGCTGTTACTTGCTATCCATGTGGGGTTAGCACTGAAATAAAAAGGTGAACCAAATATTTCTTGTGAGACTTTTAACATAGCTTGCACAATAATCAGAAAACTCTCAAGGGGCTTGTCCTGAGATTTGAGACACAAGATCCTTTCAAAAAAATAAAAGTGAAACACTATTTCCAACAGCCCAAAGAAAGGCTTGTTGATACTGTTTTCCTTCAAGCTGTCCTGGGATCAAATCAATCGCACAACAGACCTCCCTACCTCAGAGAGGGTTAGCTCAGGGAGCAGCACAGTTTACACAGGATCATTTGCCAAAATTTGTGAGCCTGGGCTTAGCTCCACTTCCCCTACAAAAGGAAAGAATGGAAAGTCTTGTCACATTGGAGATTCAGTTACACTTGATTCAACTATTTGGGCTGTGACTATGCAGGATGAAATGCAATTGAAATATAGTCAATTTGACTAACGTATTCCTTCTTGTTTCCAGACCTCAAACGCTTTCCCCTCCCTAACACACACACACACACACACACACTCACACGCTTTGACCTCATTAAATCATATTAAAGACATAGCTGAGACCTGTTCTTCTGTTGAGGTCTTCTCTGACCCCACCTCACACCCTCAACTGCAGTTAGACACCCTTCCTCTGTGTCCATAAAACCCGTGCTCACCTCTGTTACATGACTTACAATGTATTTTTAATTACCTATTTGCCTTTTGCCTTGAAAAGACTATGAGCTGCTTAATGGCAGGATTCTTATTTTATTCATCCTTATATACCAGTCTCCAGTTCTGTTGCTGGTCAATAACTATTTGATAAAAGAAAAAATTAAGGAAATATACTAAAAGATTCATTTTGTACTCTCAGAACAGCTGACGAGTAACTTCCTTAGAACTGAGGATAATATATCCTCTTCCTGTTATCCTGAAATCCACAGGCTGAAAGTACAAACTGAAATGATAACCCCCTTCAACTTAACTTTTTGTAGGTTCTATGACTTCCCTCTAATTCTCCATGGAAATATCTGTTCCCTCGTATCCACACAGCTTCTCGTGTCCAGGAGGCACAGTGTGCTTCTCCTACGTCCCCACAGCTGTTTCCACACCCCCATCTGCCATCTTGTTGCTTCTTTGAAACCCTCCATCCATTAAAATTACTCTTACCCACTGCATCCACCCTCTACCAATATTCAGCACATCCCCCTACATTCTTTGAAGACATTGTTAATTGGTTGACAGTTTTTCTTTTCCTGTACTCTCCACCTATCATGTTAGGCAACTCCACTACCCACATGGAAAAATCACCAAAGCCCCCAATTCCTTGACCTCCTTTGCTTCAGCATCTTGTATCCAAGCACCAGAGTCTTGATTCTTCGGTTTACTTGCCTTCTCCTGGCTGTTTTTCCCTGCATGGGGGTGCTGAGTAGGAAAGGGGGTGATTGGGTGGAGACAAGGGTTTCACTGAGGTCAGGAACACTATGCAAAACAGAAATTGGCTGTAAGCCAAGTAACAAAGGGAAATTGGTAACCCATCCTGGGCAAAGATGACCAAGGAAGTAAGAATGGGCCCGAAATATCAAGCACAGGGAAGGAGGGCAAAATTAGTCTGACAAGTAAAATTCTAGAAAAACATTGAGATAGAAGTAGTCACGGTCTTTAGCACTCCCTTAGTTGCCTAAAAGGATCCTGTGTCAGCTCAACTTCCTCTCACATTCCTTCTTTCCACTCTCATCCCTGCTTTTGGAGAGGATTTTGCCCCTGCCAGATCAGTCCTAGACTTCTGTGATGCGGAATGGAAGGAAAGGTCTAATGAGCCAGGAGAAAGAATGGAGGGGAAATTAGTAGGAGATATATGAATGGGACGGCTCCCCTTGAGGGCTGGAGTGACAGAGGGAGTCAGTGGTGGGGTGAGAGATAGGAGGCTGCATCAGTATATGGGAGAATTGCAAAGGAAAGAAAAAAATTCAAAAATTGGGTCTCTTTATATCTTCCAAGGAAAGTAAATGGAATTCTTCAGTGTGTGTGTGTGTGTGTGTGTGTGTGTGTGTGTGTGTGTGTGTGTGTGTGTCTGTGCTTCACTTTGGGCCTGAACTATGTAGGTCACAGCCTCAATTGAATTACTTTGAAATCCAACATGGAGTTTTGGTATCAGACAGTGGACCAGACCGAGTGTAGGCATTTAGGATGCGGAGTACTCTGTGGAGTGCTAGTGGCCAGCTTCTGAGTGAGCAGAGAGCCGAGGAGGCACAGAACCAAGTTGGGCAGCCTCGACCTCCCACTACTGCTAGTTGGCAGAGTCCTAATCCCTAACCTGGATCAACCCAACCATCTGTTTCTGTGGGCTTTCTCCCAAACTACCAAATGCAGTTGGAGAAAATTGGCTCTAAAACAAATTTATAATTTTCAAGCTCAGCTGGACCATCAGTGCTGCTAAGCAATTCTTTTACTTACCCATGATTGGTTCCTTTTTCCATTCCCAACAGCAGCTGCGCCAATATTTTATCCTTCTTTTTCAGGACTCCAACCCACTTTCTCCATTCATGCATGCATTCAACAACCATTTATTGAACATTTACTATATTCCAAGTGCTTTTGTAAGGGCTTGTGGAAGATAAAAATAGTCACAGATTCTTTGAAGCACCTCTTATCAAAAAGGCAGAATCTATTTCCCCGCCCCCTGAATCTAGCTAGGTTATCCGATTTCCTTTGGTCAATAGAATGCAGCAGAAATAATGTTGTGTTACTTCAAGCAAAGTCTCAAGAGTTCTCGCAGCTTCCTCACCCTCTTGGGACCCTGAGAACACCATGCTCTGAAAGCTCCAATCTAGGCTCCTTAAGGACAAAAGACGACATGGATGGTGGATGGAGACACCCAGTCAACTCAGCCATCACAGCTGAGCCCAGCCAACAGCCAACCCACCACCTGAATGCAGCTGCCTGGATAGCCCAGGTCAGATCAACCCACAGAATTAATTATCAGTGGTTTGTTGTGCAGCATTTCACTCTGGCCTATAAACTGCTAACCTCTCTCATTGGACACGAACTCCTGGAGTTATGTCTAGTCAATATAGCTTTTTCTGTAACAGAAAAACACTAAATCTTAGTGGCTTAACATAATAGCAGTTAATTTCTTTCTTTTTTAAACCTAGTCAGCTACTAATTGGCTTTTCAACACTGTTGCATTCCATCATTTAGAGCTGCAGTCCCCAATCCCCAGACTGCAGACCAGAACCAGTCTGTGGCCTGTTAGGTAATGGGACACACAGCAGGAAGTGAGTATAATATGGAACATAGTGGGAGCTCAGTTAATGTTTGTTAAAATTAGATATATGCATAGAGAGCTAACAATATTCTAGTCAATTATTCAATCCATCCAAATCTCACAAATCACCATGGCCAAATCAAGTATGCAACAATCTATCCTAATAGTTAATTCAGCCAAAATGACCAAGCCAGCATGGAACAATCAGATCACTTTGCCCTGAAAGAACCGTTCTAATTTTTTTCAGAGCATTAAAAGAGAGAAGTTCCTAACAATACACAGATGGCCTAAAAGAGCTAATGCACTCTAAGAGCAGGCACTTTATTTTCTTCTTGCCACCAAGACAAGGCTCATTATCTAATTTCATGCATCTGTCTTAAAATTATTTATAAATACAGACCATTACTTTAAAAGAACAATTTTTGGTAACTGTTTAGAACTACCTCATTTAAATGCATTAAATCCCAAAAATGCAAAGCATTTTCAATGCATGAAATCATTGAAAAATGCAGAGAAGAAAATGGATATCTTTAGAAGATTCTAGTTCACATTGCTTTGGTTTCCTGCTCTTAGCACAAAGTTCATGAAGAACATTTAATCTTAGTTTGTGAAGGTCACATATATGTATATAACATATTCTATTATGCATTTTTTATTTTCTACTCTTATTTACTTTGGTGATATCTTGAATGTTAATAATTTCACATGTGCTTTCTGGTTGTGTTTTTGTATTTTTTTCTTAGACTTGTAAGCTTTTTAGAGTCAGAAGGAACCTAAAAATCATACAGCCCAATACCTTTATTTTGCCGAAATTCTGAAATGTCAAGTAACCTGCCCAAGATTAAGCAATAAGAAAATAGTTAAGATTAACAACCAGGTTTCCCGAAACCACTAAAAATGGAAGTGGCATGATAAAACCAACATTTACCAAAAGAGGTGTTAGGATCTCAGAGTTCCACTCTAAGCTCATGTCAATTAAATAATTTTTCCATTCATAAGAAATTGGGGAGAAAATATAATACTGCTCTGCTAAACTGGCAGAGCATTATATAAAATATATGCCTCCCATAATTCTACCAAAAAATCCATGAATTTAAAAATTTCTGTTCTTAGACTAGAGATTTATTTTTTATTCTGACACTATTTGCTTACACACACACACACACACACACATACACACACATTTAGTAGCCTTGGTTAACTGGCAGATGCCTGCTTAACTAACGTTCATTACTAACCAACGATAATGAAAATCTTACTATGCCTGAATGCCTCAGATGCAGCAGTCACTTTTTTTCTTGGTGATTTAATCGCTTCCTTCCATTTAATTACTTTGAGGATTAACTGTGGGCAAATGTATTCCAATAATAGGCCAATCTACAAAGAACAGGAAGCTTTCCTTGTGGTCCCAAGGGAAATGTAGCACTTCTGATTGTAACTCTGCATTATAGCTCTATGTTTCTTTTAGCCCTTAAGCTATGTGTGTCACCTTGCCTGTTTGGGTATAAAAAAAAAAAATGTCCCAGGTTACACCGTTGACACGCTAGCATTTGTACACAATTTCTGGCAGGAGTAAAGATGGCTCTTCTTAATCCAGGCCATACAGGAAGCTATTTCTTTCCAAATCAACTCATTAATGCTTAAACAAGCAAACACTGCAGCCAAGACAAAAATCAATTTGCAAAAAAGGAGGCTTTTTTCCAAACACTCCAGCAATCGCTGGAGAAAGATGCTTTTACAAATCTAATGCTTGAGAGTATTACAGTATTAGGTGAGGTTGATCCTATTTTTCTAGTTAAATTTATTTTATTTTGAGAGTCAATGTGATTAATAGTATTGAATACTGTCAGAAATATTTTTACTACCACAAAAAATAATTTTTCTTCTAAATAACAAGCATAGAAATCTGTTTAGTGACCTTCATTTGACCTCTTGGTTACATGTGTCTGGGTATCTTCCAGTGGCTGAATGCTCTATAACGATGGTTTCCAAACTTTGCTGAACAGTAGAATCACATGGGGAGCTTTCTAAAATCCCAATGTACAGGTTGCACCCATCTCAATTAAATCAGAATATCCGATGGGTAGGAGCCAAGCATCGATACTTTTTAATAATTCCCAGGTGAGTCCAATGTGTAGCAAAGGTTGGGAGACACAACTCTGATATTTTTGATTCATGCTGCTTTCAGATAGAAAGACTCTCAGAAGGGAGGATAAGAAGGGAATTTTGTTTCTCTGTTGTGACTTTCAGATTTGTAAAATCTAGAAATATGAAAGACATGTGTATTTATCTGGGGAGATGTATTTATTAAAATAGAGGGAAACATTTACATCAAAAGTCATGAAAACAGTTTATATCCTTTGATGTACCTATTTCATTTTTTAAATTTGTTTTAAAAAGATAATCAAAGATGCACATACAAAGATGTCCATAGCAATGTTAATTAATTTTAAAATAGTTAAACAAGTTGTCCCATCAATGTGTCATAATTTAATGAATTATGAAACAGTGTAATGAATTATGAAACACACATTGTGTTTCACTACATAGGAAAGTCCTTTAAATATAATATATAATATTAAGTACAAAAACATAACATATATGTGTATGTATCATATGTATGGACAAACAAATCTATTCATGTATCCTATATATATCTATCAAATGTATATAATATAATTGAAATTATATACATGGAAAAATATTAATATATCTAAATGCCTAAATGCAAAAGGACAGGTCTGGTAGGTCACACTTTAAATTAGAAATAAAGTTTACTCTGGACAGGGTAGTAGGGCTAGGCAAAGTCAAGGGAAACTTTCTCTTTGTATTGCATGTACTTCTCTTTTGTTTGCATTTTTACTACGTTATTACTATGAGACTATTAAAATTAAAAATAAGCAGAATTAAAACAAGCCAAAAAAGCAAATACACATTAATACAGAAAAAAAGGATCACCAAAAATGTAAGCAGTATCTCTGATTTATTAGACTCTACATATATTATTTTGCAGTTTTGGTTATTTCTACTTTTTCTATTCTTCTCACCTTTTTACTGAACATCTATTATTTTATAATCTGAGAAATAAAAAACATTCACCCTAAAAATAGATTATTGGATAAACAGATCCTCAAGGATTAATTAACATTTTAAAGGAGTGTCTGCCTCACTAGCTAAGACAGGAACAATACCTGTTTCTTATTCAGTTTTTTTCACTAAGGAGTTTAAAAACACATTAGATGACACTATTCAAATCTTGCTAATTCCATTGTCATCCTCTTTAACCCATCTCAGGGGTTTATTTTCCAGAGTAGTTAGTTGACCTGTATTCTTCACAATTTTTAAAAAAGGAAGAAAGATTCAAACTGAAAAGACATCTGAACATTTCAGTCTAAATAGTCCCACCATTGAAGCTTAAAGATTCTTCACATGGAAAAATCATAACTAAGATAAGATCTTACCAAAAAAGTGAAGTGTAAATTGTAGCACAATTGCATATAAAGGAAACTAAATGAGACGCAATCTTTGTATGATTTAAGAGGGAGAAAGGAAGGAAAAGCAAGAAATAAGAAGAGAGGAATTAAAGACGATGGGCAAAAAAGGTCTAGAAACTCTAAGACAAAGGAATCCAATTGGATCTTATTGGCATAACATCCATCAAGGATACCCTCATATTGAGGATTTTCAATAAGGCATGGTTGAAGGAGGTAAGTTATTTCCATTTGTTTGTGAATTTACTTAAAACTTAAAAATGAGAAACTAAGAAAATTAACCAAGAAGTCAAACCCACCAGTCTGTAGCAGAGGTTTGGAAACCTTTGTAAGTTACTAAGGCTAATGAGTAGGTTTGGTGAAAAAAAGAAAAAAAGGTAAACGAACAAGCAATGTTGTTGGAGAAAAGAATACCATGTAAAAATGCAGATTGACTTTTCAGAGATTACATAGGTCCATTCTGACATATGCCATGCTGTTTTTGCTCAACACAGAGATCCCAAGAAAGTTGATCATCTATCCCTGTGGTCTTAGGTAATTTTAATTTTCTGGTGATCTAAAGTCAAAGAAAAATAATTAAATCTAGAATGCATACTCTGTTGATAGAATGATTGCTCTAATAAACAATTTAGAACGTTTTAGTGGCTTAACACCATAGAAATTATTTCTTCATTCATGCAATAGTTTAATGCAGATGTTAGAGTAGTGGCCTTCCAGGCAGTGATTCAGGGTCCCAGGCTCCTCCCATGTCATGGCCACACCATCTTCTGGGACTTGGGCATCTTTTATTTCTAGCCAATAGATGCTAAAAGACAAAGTGAAAAAGATTCACTGGTAGAAAGGGGAAACATATCACTTCTGCTCGCATTCTTTAATGGACAGGCAGTCACATGTGTGTCCCCCTCCCCCAAATTTATATCTTGAAAACCAAACACCTAATGTGAGGGGTATTAGGAGGTTGAGCTTTTGGGAGGTGATTAGGTTATGAAAGTGGAGCTCTCATGAGTGTAATTAGCGGCCTTATAAAAGAGACCCCAGAGAGAACCCTCACCTTCTACCATGTGAAGATATGGCTGTCTATGAACCAGGAAGCAGGCCTTCACCAGACACAAAATCCACCAGCACCTGATCTTGGACTTCCCAGCCTCCAGAGCTATAAGCAATAAATTTCTGTTGTTTATATACCACCCAATCTATGGTATTCTGTTATAGCAGCCCTAACAAACTGTGACACACTCCATTAGCAAGAACTGGATGCAAGGCTCCACCTAGATGTAGCTCCAGGCCCGACAGGCATATCCTAGCAAAGAATGCTGTGTTAAAAAAGGAGAACATGAATCTTTGATGGACATTGAGCTATCTTTGCCACTAACGTCATTTCAAATGTCAGCATTAGACTTATCAGAGGGTAGCTTCTTAATGACCTAACCTAAATACAATTCTAATGGTACCTGTTTGCACTGGTTTATAGTTGTTCTGTAAATAGATTACGTATGAACACTTTTAGGTCCCAGTTGGACCATCAGAGCAACGACATTTGCTCAGATTTTTATAAAATTCCTTTCCTACCCAGGGTTCTAATAGAGCAAAGAGAATGCTCAAATAATGTTGACTCTGGATAAACTGTCTTGATTTTCACCCTCACCCAGTCTAAGAAATATGGAACAGCTTCTCTTTCATCTTTTCTTTATCCATAAATCCTGAATGAATGGTCAAGTTACTTTCACGTAGTAAAATAAACAAACAAATGGCTCCTGAGTAATAAATCAACCTAATTTTAAGGTATGCTTTAATTTAGATTCTCCCCATTGGCCATTAACATCATATTCCCTTAGTTTCATCTGTTTTATTTCTTTCCTGATGGAACATTTGCTCTTTTTAGTGTTTTGCTCCTCCTTCTGCCAATGTATGTGGAAGATGCTCTATTCTTTTTTATCTATTTCAGGGCAGACTTACATGTCACCCTGACTCGTTACATTTAACTAATATTTTGCAACCAATAATATGTGTTTATCAGTCAAGTCATTTACTTGGTTTCCAAAGTTCTGCAATCACAACTATACACTGCTTTACAGAAGTGTTATCTTCGTAATGGTCACTCACTTTCTCTGTATTTTGATAAAGATAACATCAGCGGTTAAGATTCTCCTTCATTAGAATCATTTCATCAGTCATTCCATACCTGTATAATTAAGACTTATAAATACTTTCCTTCCCAAGTACTGCCTGTAAATCAGTCAGACACTGCCTGTCACAGAGCCCCAGTGAACATGGATGCCACTAGGGACTACTGCTGGACAAGAGAGTAGAAACGGATCCGGTCAGAACCATCACTGCTACTGGAAAACACATGCCCTCCTGAGGATGAGTCACACATTAAGACTGGTCTATTTTTACATCTTTACTTTTATAGCCCAGATGAATCTGGTGTAACTTTATTATAATAATTTGAATTTTGTTGTCTAAGTCCATTATCATATACTGTTGTTGAGAAAGAAGTCCTTTGGTGATATGGGAAAGGTCTAAAAATATTGTCTTTGAATGGTGACCAAAATAAATATAAAATAGTTTCCTATTTCTGCAAGACAGACAACTGTTCTCTATTATGATACCCCATTTCATATCAGTGGCAAAATATAATATTTAGATGTTTCTTTGATCTACATTTGGCTTATGTCTTTTTGCCAGAGCTGCAAGCATTTCTCAATTGCATTTGAGAGAGAAAGAGAGAGAGAAAGAGAGAGAGAGAGATCTGTGATCTGTGAACATACTCTTAAGTGGTAAAATCAAAACTCTGGTTCTACTTTAGTTAAGTCTATCACAGAACTCAGTAAAAGGTTTGCTACATATATTATTAAACCCCTATTTGAGGCTGTGTTATGGTCATCATTTCCTAAAATATTCTTTAAAATTCATTCTCATTAACAAATATGTAATAATTACCTATGACATACATGGCACTGTGTTAGGTAACACGGTAGCAATGGGATACAGGGAAGCCCCCTACAAGGAAAAGCAAAAGCTGCAATATTTTAGCAAGCCAAATTATAGCGTTAACTGCTAATGTGTACTCTAACCATTGTCCCACTGTTAACATAACTGCAGCTGCAAAGAATATTGATTCTCCAGGTCCAAGCCCATTTGGCTATTGCATCTTTACCACGTGCCACAATGTTGGTCTCCTTGATTGTGTAGTTACAGTGTTTGGGGTTGAAATTGTCTCTGTCTCAAGCCACCTGCGCAAGACCTCTTAGTCTTACCCAACAACTTTCCTTATTTCAGATTCAAATTATATGCAACTTCATCTATATCATCTTGTTCAAGCTGCTATTGTCATCCCTTCTTCTCTGTGGCCTCCCCACTTCAGAAAATGCCACATGGAGTTTTAGTCTGACCAAATTATAATATTTCAGTATAAAGAGACTATCACTTTTTCTGACCTATTAAAGGGACTGCAGTAAGACTGCTATAGAAGTCTCTGTTATTATCAATGGTAGAGTATTAGCTGCACACAATGATAATAATAAATAATTTTAAAATGTAAAATCAGTTCTATTCTCATTCAGGTAGAGCCATCACTTTATAGATTAATTTGCTGGGTAAACATTTGCAGGACTACTGTTTACGCTGATACATCTAGCCTGCTTATTTAAGCTCTTTACCTTGCTTTAACCCTGCTGAGAGACCTTCTGAAGCAAGCTTTAGAATGCCATGGGCAGGTAATGGGCTGAAAACACTGGACAACCTCTTATTGGAAGCACCATGATCAGATAATAAAGCAACCACTGTAACTCAAGGTCAAACGATCCTTAATCTAAAAACAATCTCTAAATGACATAAGAACGGCTTTAACTGTAACATCCACTGCACTTGAGGCCCTATTTCATCTCTCTGCAGAGCAAAGTCAATAATATGAGAATCATAACCGAGCAGGATTGCAAATCCTCTTATGCTACCTGCTAGAAATCAAGTGAGTGGGGGGAAAGCATTGTTTTGAAATTTCACTAATGCAAAGAAACGAGAAAATAGTTCATAAGGTGATTGTTCTATGTAAGTGGTGGTCAAATAATGTAATTTGATGGGAATTGTTTTCTCTGCTTGCTTCCTGAATCCTCTATTTAACATTTCTAGGAAATCATTCTGATGGAAAAGGTCAAAGATATGCAAAAATAAAATTAGGCTTATTAATTATATTTTATAATGGAATAACTTGACCATTTTTATTCAAAGAGAAGCTTCCTAACTCTACACTCCATCTTTAATTTCTCAAAATCTAAAACAGAAATTAACTTCAACAACTCACATTTCTGTATTGAGTTTTATGCCTCAGAATACTTTACACTTACATTTACTTCTACAAATAAAGGGAGGAAGCAAGAATTTGGAAAATTTAAGGAAAAAATGAAATTTTAACTTCAATTTGTTAGAGACAAAGGATTTGCAGAGTTAATGCTTCTCAAACTTTAGTGTGTATACAAATCACCTGGGGATCTTGTTAAAGTGCAGATTCCAGTTCAGCAGGTTTGGGGTAGGGCCTGAGAACCTGCTAATTCTAACAAGCAACCAGGTGATGCCAATTCTCTTCCAAGGTTTACACTTTGAATGGTAAGATCATGGAATTTTGTGTTACATGTGCAGGGCTTCAAAAGAGGGGATGAAGATAAGGAAAGCGGTAAAATGGATTTTCTGGATTTGTGTCCTCATTCTGCACTTTCATTTGCATGCATAGGATATCTTAACATTTTTTTAAAAGCCACCAGGGGGTCTGTGGTTTATCCTTTCAAAAATGTGGAACAGCATACAAATGCAAAATGATCACCATTACGATTTGTACTAAGCTTTGCATCAACATCTAATGCACTTTTTATTAATTCATGGACTGCTAATTTAAGCTCTTACTGTGAACAGTCAATAAGTAAACTGCTTTCAGATTGTTGAGGAAATGCAAATTTAAATAGAACTAATCAAAATGTTCAGTTGGTTTTCATTGAATAGTTTATAAGTAATAGAGTAAAAACATTGTTTTAAATTGAAAATGCACTAAAAGTAACATTTTCTTTGTTGAGCTCAGAAATTAGCATATTTACTTAAAATGCTGACTCAGACCTTGAACAGGCCATTGACTTCACTGAGGAGTTCAAACTGTGTTCAAGCTTTTAATAAAACTCCGGGGGAAATTCCAGTGCCATACAATGAAATTCCATTACGTATGATTTATTCTGGGCTCCCCAATTGGTAATAAAACATATCAAATGACATTTCCCTTTATTTTTTTTCCTGAGGCTCAGCTATTGTACTACTATTTATGTTTTCTTCAAGGACAGAGTTTTTACTTAAAAGTATTTTTAATTTTTTGCTTCAAGAAGTACTAAAAATATGCAAATTTTACATAATTGTAATTATGTCATAGTATATTAAAAAGTATGTGTTACCAATTATCCTGCTTAATGATTGCCATAAATATTCTGCTAGATATGGTGTTAAAATGCCAAGGAATAACCTCATGGCAGAACAGATTCATTTTTCTAAAGTCCTGAACATAGTTAGTATCCAGTATGTATTCCTGTGTGAGCTGTTAGTTGTGCCTTCAAGGATTGATTGAGGACCACTGCAATGAATCTAGAAGACCATCAATTGTAAAAGTCTCCTAAATAGCATATATTAAAGAAAAAAATTCAGGTCTAATATTTTTATTCATACCAAATAGCTATCACAAAGTAGACCCTTAATAAATATTTAATGATCATGGTATGAATTATACCATTAACATTTATAGTAAGTTTTATAATTAACAAAATAATTTCTCTCATAGAACCTTGTTTAATAGGTAAGAAGCATGCAAAGAAATGTTACCCAGATCCCCCTTAAGGAATGACTTTTTGCCCCTACTGCTAGGAGGGTATTAGCAGGCATCCATCAACTGGCAGCCCCCCCAGGGATGACAGCAGCCATATCCTTCCCAGAATGGTCCACATCCAGTTACTGATAGAGGCAGGGGTAGAAATGTCCAGGCATTTCAGATCAATGCAGGACAAATCCAACCTTGACTCTTCCTCTGCCTAATTCTGATTTCACCTTCTTGGTTTTCATAGGTGTTGATCCCAAGAGTCTTCCCTAATAATTCTGCAAATTAACTTTCTGCTTGCCAGAGACCCAACCTGGCACAGTAGGCATTGTCACCATCGTCTTACAGATAAGGAAACGAAGCCTTAACGATAGTAAGTGGCTCACCCAAGGTTAGGCAGCTTGGTTAGCTCTTGAGCTGAGTCTTACTCATTGCAAATCCTAGTTCCTCTACCATGGAACTTCATCTCTGGCCTGTCAGATCCCTGATATGAATTATATCTACATTTGAGGAGTACTCAACTCACGCAACTTGAAGTCCTCTTAGTTATCTTCTAAATGTTTGGTTCCAGTTCTTCCTTTCTCTCTTCTTCTTTACCCTCCACACCAGGAGGAGTAAAGAACACTGGTAAACATTTAGCACTGACTGTCCTCAAGCATGCTGATCCAAAACTCTTATATCAAATTCAGAATGCCTTTGTTCCGGGACCCTTGGCCACAAGGAGAAAGCAGACACTTAGATAGAAGAGGCTGGGGCAGGGCCATGGGTGGAATACACCAAGGTAGAGCGAAAGTACACAACAAAGGGGCAGAGATGGGGTGAGGGCAAGAGAAATGTCTCAGACAAAAGCAAAGCTGGGGGAAGGGCAGAGACAGGAGCAAATGCCAGAGACAGAGGCAAGAGAAGGCAGAAATAGAGGCCCTCCATTCTGAGTTTCTGTAGCTTCTCTCTCAGCTCTCAAATTTAGCACACACTGGTCATGCTGTCGGTACCATGAGCCATTTTTCACTTCTCCAGTTATACTGCTTCAGCCTTTGGGGATAGGAGAGTCCTTAAAAGCTCCACATGGAGCATGTTTTATAGATGTGAATACCTTGGAGCATGTTGTGGTTTGGAGTGCCAAACCAAACACCAGTCACAACTTAAATATACAAGTCTCCATTACAAGAATCATTATAAAAGAAGGAGCATTACAAACCCAATCTATGGTTCCAGTTGTTTCAAGTATTATTTGATAACACCTATTCCCAATACAAAAAGAGAAAAATGAAACTTGTTTTTTTTGCATTCGTTGTGATAAGATTTGATCTATTTTGCTAAACATAAGAATGTGTTCACAGGAGTATTTGTCAGTCTGTTCTAGAGGATTCTAAATTGGAAAAAAAAAAGGAAGAAAAACAAAAAAGGAAAATGGACAGGTAAAAACTCTAAGCATGAAACCAATGTAGAATGTACCTAGTAATTCACAGCAGAAAATAATTCAGGAGGCAGTAAAACATAGCACTAGGTTCCTAGTTGCTTAATATATCAATTTACCAAACATATAATATGATGTTCACACAAGAAAATGAACACCACTCATAAACATCATTGCATCTTGGCAAAATAGGATTCACAAGCGGCAAGCATCTCTCATGGAATGTACCGCATTGTGCAAAGGGAGTAGCACTCTGTGTCAAGAAGATATATACCCCCAAATCGGGGATGACAGAATGATAAACAGCATCTGGGTAGAGATGAAACAGCATCAAATGATATTACTGTTAGTGATGGAGGGTGGGGACGGTTAGGAAAACTGTCATTCCAGGCAGAAAAAATGGACAATTACATCCTGACATTGATTACAAAACTGGGACAGATACAGAGGCAAGGCACAGAAGTGATGAAGGATTGTGCTTATCTAAACATCTCCAGGAAGTCACAGTCAGCTAAAAGCAAAGCATTGGCTACATCTTACTGACAACTTCATCTTTTGAAAGACAGAAAAAGTAATGAAGGGAGCTGCTTAGGACCTAATTCTGACCAGCAAAGAAATTGCTGATTGGCAAAGTGAAAATGATAGAAAATTTGGGGAAGAGGGGAGAGCAATAATAGAATCTTATAGTCTGTGATAAATGAAGTTCTGAACCCTAAGCAAAGCTAGACATCTGCTTCAGACTAAAAGAAGATAACTTTCTGGAGGTTCAGAGAGAAGATAAGCACAATCTCATGACCAGAGAAGCAGAGAGTGGTGAAGCAAAGAAGAACTCTAGGCTTTTAAACACACAGTTCTGAGAGTCTAATCATGGAAGGTGAGGGGAAAGGCAGCTCAACCCACCCTTAAATAAACAGAAACATTTCAAGGGTGCCATTTATAGAGGATGGAAGGATGAAAACATAACCACAACAAATGAAAACTAATACCAAGAGAATAAAGTAGAGCTTGTGCAAATTGCCAAAGAAGATGAAAATAGGCTTGGGAAAGGTATACAAAGAACAACAGAAAGACTTGGAGGAAATACGTTCAAGTCTACAGGAGACAGGCAGAAAGCAAAACTTTTCAGGTCTTTTCTGTGGTGCCACAGACCTCTGTTTCATCCCTCACACATCTCATGAGGTCATTACAAGCCACAGCGCCCAGCCCGCCCTGGCCCTGGCCATGGCCATGAGCATGTGATCAAACAGGGCCAGTCAGATACTCCCTGGGAGATTCGATAAATGGATAAGTGAAAAAGAGTTTTTCTTCATTTTGGATTTGAATCAAATCCAGTAGCTATCTTCCCTACCATGTAGAAAGCCCATCCACAGAAGGAATCAAATATGGCAAGAAACCTAAGCTTCTGGTGAAAATCCTCTGAATCCCCAAATCCAGCTGTGATTGAAGTGAACCTCACCCCTGAATCCCCCAGCTATGTGAGCCAAGGTACTCCTTTTTTATCCTGAGAGTTTAAGTTGGGTTGCCTACATATTTAATCAAGAGGGTCTTGATTAATACTTTGGTTAAGAAGGTTAATTGTCAGATTTAAAAGGAGAAAGTAAATACTAGGAGGAGGAAATTAAGCTCCAATCTAGGTAAGGAGGTTGGAAAAAAATGTACATTTCAGAGGACTTTGAAGACCAAAGAAGGCTTCATTCCATAAGACCAAAAAAGATGGCTCAGATGACATCAGTAAACCATAAATAGTCATCTTTGAAGAAATATGGAGAACAGAAGTCTTGCTGGCAGGTGGGAAAAGGGCAAATAAATGATTCCATCTTCAAAAAGGTGAAAGAAATTCAATTCTTTAAAATGCCAAAGAGATTGGATGGATCCCTGGCAAAATGCTAGAGTATAAAAGGTTGGTAAATACTTAGGAAGTAAAGAGATGATCGCTAGGGACCAAAGCAAGTTCATGAAGTTCAAATCATGCCAGGATTATATAATTTCCTTTTTTATCTACATTTACCAGAGAGGATGAGGGGAATATTCATTTTGTCGGGTACTATGTGAGACATCATTCTGATATAGTAGAGTGTCGTGTGTGATGGCTGTAGTCATAATTGGTTTGCCTTGTTGATTATAATAACATCTACTGTGTGTCGACAATCTAATATGTTCCAGAATACACATACAACTACATGTACATATACACACATAATTGATATACACATACCAACACACACCAACACCCATAATATGCAGCAATATATACACATATATGCTCATATGTAAATACACACATAAACACATGCAAGCATACATACATATACAAATGCACACACACCTACACACATAATACACACAGACATACACAAACACATCACATATATACACAGTGCATAAACACAGGTACACACATAGGAAAGCACACACACAGGCACACACATCAAATCAATACTCTAATATGGGCATTAATTATCCCATGATACATAGGAGACTATTGGGGCGAGACAATTTGTTCAAGGTCACACAACTAGTAACAGCAAAATAAGGATTTTAATTTAGGATTTTCTGATTTTTAAACTAGTATTCCCTGCCAACGAAGGGTATCTTTGTGCATGCTTACACAAAGAGTGCCAGCTAAAAGAGGGATGGCAAGCTGAAGGGAGGTCTGAAGCATCTTTGGCCTTTCTAACTCCCCAAAATTTGATTGACAATAGAGAAGTCATTACAATCAAATCTGAAAATAATTTAAAAATACAGTATATGTAATATGTTGTTGAAAGATTTGAAATGTCAGCTGAATATAATAAGAAGAAGTATAATAGGAATAAAACGAATACACAGACACAGGGCAACACAACAATGCAAGTACATCAAGGAGAATTTTCCTTGGCTGTGAGGTCAAAGAATTCAGTCATAAGTCGCTGCTAAAAGAATGAACTCATCTCTGGGCAGCATGAACAGCAGTATGACATTCAGGAGAAGGGAGAGGAATATTATTTTGGACCCTATGTGGGCGAGATCAACACACTGGCACCTACCAGAGGAGATTGACTATGACGGTGAGAATCAAAACTTGTCACAAGACAGATTAGAGAAAGATGACCCCTATGTTTTTTGAGAAAGTAAAGACTTAACCTGGCAGGTGTGTGAGGAGAATTCATTTCATATTTCTTCTGTCATCCAGAGAACTTTAAAAGACAAAATAGGAATTAATGGAAAGAAGTTACTGTGAGTCAAAATTCAACACAATAAAAGTATACGAAGTTTTCTGTTAAGGCAGTGCCATGCAAAGGAGTGATTAAATGTTTTAGGAAGATGACACTTACCTGACATGAAGGAGTCAGAGTCACCTCGGCCCTGAAAAGAATCAGTTGAGTGGGCTCCGCATGGGAATGTAGGTAGAGTGGGCATCCATTGCCCCAACAGGCCCCACAACAAAACCCATTCAACAATCCCTGTGGAAGGAAATGGCGCTACTGGCACAAGAAGTCCAAGCTTCTCTGGGAAAGAAGGACCTCAGATGCCAACCTGTGTGTCCCAAGATTTGAAATTAGGGAAATGTATAAGTGAGGACCAAGGGGACTTTAACCCCAAGGGGAGAATTCATCAGGAGGACAGGAGAGAACCATTTACCACTTTAAGCTCACACGTAGAAATAAGAGTTTGTGGGGAAGGGTTAGTGGAAACACAATGTATGGCTGAGGCTGAAAACCCCTTGTGGTGTAGGGTAATCCAGGAGAATCCCCCCATTTCAGTTTACTGGATGTTGTGTTTGAAAAGTAATTAATGAACACATACGCAACCACCTTGACATCCAAGCGTGGTACACCAGTACGACCTGTACAGGGACATGGTCCACAAAGGCAAGATCAGTTTGCTAAAATGAAGCAAACATCAGTTTGTCTTCAGCAGGACACCAAGTGGCAGAGGGAAGAAAAGGCAATTGGGATCTAATCCCCCTGTCAAGTTCTCCGGCACCCCTGCCATTGGAAGCATGGCTGACTGCCTCCCTTTGTGCCAGCCAGCCTCTGGGATGCCTAGACAGTTGGAGTGGGGTGGTTAGCAGAAGGGAGACATTGTGCTTCTGTTATGAAAGATAGGTGAGTGCTTCTTTGCCGAATATTAGAGGAGGCTTCCCTCTCTTGTCAACACACACTTTGATTCTTTTAATTACAAAGGAATGAAAGTGATAGAACCAAGGAAAAAGATATAAGTGAAAGGCTTTCACACAAATTTTATTTTCTTATTGATTCAATACCCAACCATACTTAATATTACCTATGCTGCCTTGAGACCTGTGCCTGAAATCAGAAAACTTTAAGTGTTCTGAAAGTCCTGAGTCCCAAGACAATATGTCTTGTTTATTGGAGCAGATGAGCAAGAGAGGATGTTTGCAGCTGTGTTAGTATTATTGCTGCTGTAACAAATCACTACAAACTTGGTGGCTTAAAGCAATACCAATGTTTTATCTCATAGTTCTGGAGGTCAAAAGTATGAAATGAGCCTCACTGGGCTCAAATCAAGGTGTCAGCAGAGCTGTGTTCCTTCCAGAGGCTCTAGAGGAAAATCCATTTCCTTGAATGTTTCAGCTTCTAGAGGCTGCCTGCCTTCCTTCCCACAGTCTCCTTCAAGCAATCTCATTACTCCAATCTCTGCTTCCATTGCCACATCTTCTCTCGCTTTCCTGCCTTCCTCTTTCCCTTGTTAAGGACCGTCTGATTACACTGGGACCACCAGAAGAATCCAAACTAATCTCCCCACTTCAAGATCTTTAACTTAATCACATCTGCAGAGTCTTTTTGCCATGTAATGCACTCGCAGGTTCCAGGGATTAGGACATAGACGTCTACAGGGGTTGGGGAGCATTATTCTGGCTAATTACAGCACTGTGGCTAACCCTTAGCAGGAATTCTGAACTATCACAGCTGGAGGCAACAGGAATGAGTGTTCTGGTTCCTTCTTCTTCTTTTATTATTTTAACCTCTATCAAAATTAAAAGAACAGAGGTTTGAGCTTTTTGATGAAATTCCCACAATGCATAAAATCGTTAAACAAAGACGTAGCTCTCCCAAACTATTACTAGAAGAAGGAGAGGAGTACGGAGAGCCAATGGGATTGCTTAAGGACAATTCCTGCCTCTCAGTGTGGGTGTGTAAACATCCTATTAGAAGAGAACAATGATATTTGCCTTAGCATGGTTTTGAAAGCAGTTTTAATTTTAATATTTTCTATTCCCATAATAAATTACAATTATTATTTGGCAGGGCATCAAGTGAGTCAGGCTCTCATAAGAGAATTTCCCCTAAATTTCCCATATCGGTGTTCAAGAAGTTAACTGGGGAAATAAAGAGGAAATGGCCTTACTTGAAGCCTAACTTGGTGAAGTGAGTCACAAAACTGTATCAAGAAAAACTTTTTATTTAGTACAGTTTCCAGCAACATCTACCTCTTTCACACATTTCTTGTTTCTGTTTTTGGCAACACCAGGCAATAGCCAATCCCAGATTTGGTTCACTTTATGATGATGACAAAAGACTATCCAGCAGTGCCTGTTCCCTCGCATGGCCCAACTTGCTTATCAGAAATTGGAGGTCTGATGTCCCATGCACAGACCAACCAAAACCTGAAAGTTAATGGCCATTCCGACTGGCAGCCATGAGAACTATCAGATCAGACATACAAGGTTTTTATATTGTGGTCACTTGAATAGGTGGAAAAAATTCTATATGTTCCCTAACCAGTGAAGTCGGAGGTAACCCAGGTCACTCAGTATCATTAGCCATAGAGAACAAATGCCTAGTAAGGCCAAAATAGATACCTGGAACACCCTGTCTACAAATAAAATACAGTGTTCTTCTTATTACTGTACTATCTACAAATTCGATACAATATTTTTATTATTACTATCTCATTCTGATGAAACTAACATATTTCTTCTTGTTTTAGCAGCAAAAAGTGGAGGCTGTTAACTTTCAATTTTGGCAACCATAAAATGTGAAATCATCTCTCATGTCCCAAGAGAAAGGCATAAATCTGTTAAACAAAGGGGTATAAAATTGCTGCAGATGAAATTAATCATGGAGCAATGATTTCTAGGACATTTTATAATACTTTTATAATCCCTGTGTGTTACAAGTCTTTCTCATAGAGGTATATATAAGATTATATGATGTCAGTGTAGGTTTTCCCCCCAATAGATATAGAACTGTTAATTTGAGTATATTTTTACTTAAGAATAACTTGCAGACATAGGAGAAGAGGGATGTGATAACAAAATTAAATTAAACCTCTGCAAGCTCCACCCTCAATTTTGCCTAATCAATTCACCCTATAGTATTACTATGACTGACTATTATCTGTGCTCCCTCCTTGAATGCAGACAAGGGAGTCAAGCCTCATTCATCTCCTCAGTGGGAAAAGGGGATCAGAACAGGCTCAGCAGGTGCACACTCCCTTCATCTTTGACTACTGAGTTCCCTGAGTGGCCACTGGGCTTTAGGAGGGGTCGTATTTATCCGTTATTTATTTAACAGCCATTTCTTAACTGATTACTCTGGTAAGGACCTGAAAGAATCAAAAAATTTTAACACTTTTATTGATTGTTTTTAGCACTTTGAAGATACAACTTAATTTTTAGTTATAGCGTATTATTTTAATCCCTACTTTATTTATAAACAAAAAAAGATGTACCATTTTCCATTCAGTTTTTTAAAATTAAAAAGAGATACGCGAGCACATACTACACCACCTGCTAGATCTAATACTGCTATACTACCTTAGGCAAATGATTTGGCCTTATTAAGCCTCAGTTTCCCAGTCTATAAAGAGGGGAAAATAACACTTCTTGGAAAACTTTTAGAACGAAATGAGACTATTTATGCTTTCTACAGAATAAGCACTTAGGTATAGAGGGTCTCAGTGCAGACTCTGTTGAGCATGTTTGTGTTCAAGCCTCTTCTTTGCCACCTACCAGCTCTGACCTTGGACATGTTACTCTTCTTTATTGTAATACCCTTGGCCGTGAAATATGGAAATAATGATATTTATTTTGCATGGTTTTAAGGAGAGTCAATTAAGTATGCACATATAAAGTACTTAAAAGAATAGCTAGAACACAGTAAATTCTTATTACCATTCAGTTGTAAGTGTCCAACATCCAACTAAAAGTAGCTTAAGCACAAGTGGGAATTTTAACTGGAAAATTTAACAAGTATAATAATTATGCCTTTACGTACAGCTAGTTCCAGGAGCTCAAAGTCAAGTTTCTGTCTTACCATCTTTGGCTCTGCTTGTTTCAGCCTGACTTCATTTTCAGGCAGGGTTCTATCCTACCCTAATGAAAGAAGAGTGCTTTTCCAAAATATTCTGGAAGGAAGCCCCAAGAAAAATTCTGATTGTTTTTGTTTGGTTGGTGTGCCCATTCCTGAACCAATCACTGTAGCTAAAGAAAGAAAGGGGCCTTCTGATTGACACATCATGGCCCACCCTTCAACCTTTGGGGAGAAGTTAGGTCTGTCTCACCCTATTCACAAGCAATGAACTCTGATAGGAAAGAGGAATTCCAAAACCAAAAGGGGAAATAGGTGCTGAACAGACAAAAATAACAAATATCCACTACGATGAGCAACAAATGTTGCTCATTACTTTTATCATTATTAATATTATTATTGTTGGTATTATTACTTAGATAAATAGTGTATTAGTCTGGGTTCTCCAAAGAAGTAGAACTAATAGGATCTCTATCTGTATCTATAGAAACAAGTTCATTATAAGGAATTGGCTCATGTGATTATGAAGTATGACAAGTCCCAATATCCGCAGAGTGAGTTGGCAAGCTAGAGACCCAGTGGAGCCAACGGTGTAGTTCCAGTCTGAAGGTTGGCAGGCTCGAGACTCAGGAAGAGCCAGTGTTTTAGGTTGACTCCAAAGACAGAAAAAAGTCAATGTTCCAGTTTGAAGGCAGTCAGACGGGAGGAATCCTCTCTTACCCAGGGGAAGGTCAGGCTTTTTGTTCCATTCAGGTTGTTTTATTCAACTGATTGGATGAAGCCCACCCATATTAATAATCACATTAACAATCACAATAAGTGAGGCACAGTAAGTGAGGTACGGGGAGACAATCTGCTTTACTCAGTCTACTAATTTATATGTTAATCTCATCCAAAAATACCCTTAAAGAAATACCCAGAATAACATCTGACCAAATATCTAGGCACCCCATAGCCCAGTCAAGTTGACACACAAAATTAACCATCACACATAAAAAAAGAAACTAGAACTCATAGATTCATAAATACTAGCAATAAAAATTGTAAGAAATTTCTAAAATCAATAACATTTTATTAGATATCATAAAAAATATTAAGGATCCCAAAGAGTTTCTGTTTATTTGCATTATATCTACCAGTACTACCTTATTCTAAATTAAAACTAAGAAAGTTTTAAAATGCAGCAACACACAAGCACAAATTCCACTAGCCATCAGAACTATGTTGTCATGTAGTCTCTGGAAAGCTCCACTGTACACTCACAAAAGAACCAAAGTGAAAAAAGGCAATGAACCTTGAAATCCAAAGATAAAGCCTAGTTGGCCATCATGTATTTTTCATTGCAATCAAAATTACAAATTAGGTATAAACTAATTAAAAATCCAATACAATTATAACATTAACTCCATGCAGCCAATGACACTGATGTGCTAAAACAAATAGCAGGTGGAAATAATATTAGAGATAGGTAGCTCTAGGTCTATTTCTACATTTAATCCTTGTTTTTACTTAAGTTATACTAATGCAGAGAATAAATGCCTATTTACATTAGCAGACTTTACAACATGGCAATAGTAACTTCAAGGTTATGTTGCTGTCTCATGATAATCAGACTCCACACTTGAAAATTCTGCCAATAAGCCATCCAGAAAAGCAAGTTTTATTGTAGTATTACTTAACTCTTTAAAGCTCTCATGTGAAGTTATCATGTGGCTCCATTGAAATATGCATTAAGTATTTCTAACTTGTGTTTTCTTGGTTATGTGCCTTTATTTTTATTTACTTAAATGCCTGTTTTGTGATCCTGTTTCTCACTCCCACAATTGAATGTAAACTCCATGTTTCTTTCTGTATCCCCCTCACCTAACTGCATCCTTAGCCAAAAAAATACTTGAATGAAAAAAAAAATTAACCATCACAGATAGAAAATAATAAGAGGTTGGGATAAGAAAGTAAATGTTGAGTGTTTTCTTTAACACTGAGCTCCAAGGAAACATAGCAGAATCTTCTGACATTTATGGTTTGAAGAAGCACCCACATGAGTTTAATATGCCCTCTTCTTTTGAGAACCATTAAGTAGGCCCTCTACTAATACCAAATGAATACAGAGACTATCACCCAAGCTCTCTACATACAGTCTTGATAAGCATTCAAGCTTACCAAAAGGCCAAAGGAGAACCTGACTTAAGCAAAGTTCATTCTAATGAGAAAAGTAAAGATTACTACCCAGGTAGAACTGATCAAGGAAGCAATCAAGTGACATCAACAGATGGATATGATAACTACTCACAAAAAAAGTAAAAATCAACATGGGTCCCCATTATGACCAAAGAGACATATTTTCAGAAACAAGACAGAAAAGAAAATTGTGATAAAAATTTTAAGATAATTTTTCTCAAGATTAAGCCAATTGTCAGATCCAGTGACATTTTAGATTGCCATAAACTGAAGTAATAACTGATTCCTTAATGTAAAAATCATGTGTATGTATATCTAATATATATATATCTGAAATATACATATATACATGTATCTGTGTGTGCGTGTGTGTGTGTGTGTGTGTGTGTGTGTATATACACACACACACACACATATATGGTTCCTGGGTTCAAGAGTCAACAAACTAGGTCTCAAACATAATTTCTCTAACACAGACTTAGTGTGCAAATCACCTGCTTGGTGTCTTCCAAAGAAGTTCAGGGATGGAAAGGATTTCAGTCATATATTTAAGAGGGACTTCAGGCTTATTCTAAGCAGTGACGGATATCTTCATAACTAACATCCAGACAAAAGCATTTCCTCTTGAATTGGTTAGCGTGTTTGTTGACATTTTGAGCTGGATAATTCTTTGTTTTAAGGGGCTGTTCTGTGTATTATAAGACATTTAGCATGACTAGATGCCAGTAGCAACTCCCCACTTGTGAACAAAAAATGTTTTCAGACATTGTCAAATGTTTCTGAGGGGTCAAAATCATCTCCAGTTCAGAATCACTGAATTAGGCAAATTGCTGGTTGTGACTATTTTAAAAAGACTCACATTGCCCAAAAGTTTCTTGATGTTTTTTTCTATGAAACCTGATAATTTATAAAATATTTCACCATCTTGCTTGAGTAGAGTATAAGAGTTTTATTATCAGAATTTTTTGGATGAAGACTCAAGAAAGGAAAAGTTTAACTGTACTTAATGTCTATTTAGATTTTATTTTTTGACTTATTTAAAAAAAACAGTACTTTGCCACAGAATAAAAGAATGTTTGCTTTTTTACCAAAAATAAAAAAATTCACAAATCACACATACAAGATCCACGCTCAAAAATTTTTGAGTTTATGAGTTCTTTAAATACTTTGATTAATTCAATTCTTTGTATTATTTCAAAAAAGGTAATGCAATGATAAGTATCTTTTTAAATAAAACTATTTCTTAATAATATATGCTCTAAAACCAGTTTGTCCATCTGGTATACTAGCTTAGCAAGTAAATGAGTTCTTCATTGTTTGTAGAACAAAATCAAAGCTTACAATATACTATTCAAAAGATCATTCAGGTCAGTATTTATTGACCTGAAATAATATCCAAGAGATATTTTAAGTGAGAAAAGCAAGTTCCTGAGGTATTATGTGTGTGTGTGTTTGTTTGTTAAGGAAAAAGTTATGTGTGCGTATGTGTATAAGAATGAGCATAAGTGTGGAAAGATACAAACCAAACTGAACCTCAGAAGCTATTAATATGAGAGAGAGCACAATACTTTGCTAAAAATTAAAGTTCGTTCAAAATGAGTATTCAAAATTTTGTCACATGTATTTGCTGTTTATATGTAATTCATTTAAAGCCAATTATTTCTTCTCTTCCATATTTATGGCAAGGAAATCTGCATTAATGCAAGTTGTCAAAAATTGTTGGGTTGGTTACAATAGCATTTAAAAATGTGGTTCTGACATACAGATTGGTAACATATACATTTAAGAAGGATATTAGAAAAATATTCTGATAAATATTCATAATAGAAATCTCCAATGGAATCATGAGTGTACTTTGTGTTATTTTGCTTGTCTACATTTTATTTTTTTAATAAATATGTATTGCTTTTGTAATAAGCAGCTAAAAATAGAAGAAAGAGAGTTGGGAAGTGGGGAGTGAGGTAAAGAAGTTGACTTTCCAGAACACTGAAAAGCATGTCAGAAAATGCTGCATGAATAAGCGGTCTCAAAATGTGTCAGATCGGTTTTGAAATTTGTCTCGGAGATACTAGTCAAGACCTGCTGGAGGAACTGAGTCATGCTTTCACAGAAATCTCTTAGGAAAGGAGGGAGAATGAATTCCAGGAGATAAAAACAGGTTGGTGGAAAATGGTTCCTGGGGATTTGTTCTCTTGTGGGTATGAATTTTTATTTTGCTTCAAGATTTTTTGATTATGTATGGATATGAGAATATACCCTCATGTGATTAGATAGATAATTTAGATGGGATCAAATCCAAGAATTCATTTTCCATTGGAATGAACTTCCTAAGCACTAGTGCCATCCTATTCTTCACTATGCATAGCCTGGACTGTAAACACACAGGAATAGGATGGGGAGTGAGTGTGTGTGTGTGTGTGTGTGTGTGTGTGTGTGTGTGTGTGTGTTGCGCGCACTCACAAGGCCTTATTTGGCAAACAATTGGTGTCCCAGGGACTGTAAACACAGCCCTTGACGTAGTGCTCTCAGTGTTGGAGGTGATGCTTTCCCAGCTTGTTTATTCTCTCGGTGCACAGGCTGCAGCAGTCAGCCTCTTCCTTGCCTTTAGTTCGCTCTGTTCCTTTTCATTCCACCTCCTCATAGTTGACGAGCTATACCGAAAGCCATGATTTTAACACTGTATGTGTAATAGTGTGTGAACCCTCAAGCTCTTTAAAAGAAGGTTTTAAAATGCAATTAATAAATATATAACAAGTGTTCAATCTGTATTATTATTTCCAATTTTTTATTTTTATTTCTTGTGAACATCCTTAGTTACTACAAGACTAAAAGGAGAAGCAGTTTAGTCAAGGAAGTACAGAAGGTCATAAGAATGCAACCAAAATTTAATTTGATCTCAGGCTATGTTAAAAGAAGCACAGACAGGAGGTAAAACGGGGAGTTTTAACTGTGGTGAACCCACACAAAAGATGTTAAATTCCAAAGTGAGCAGAAGTTTTTAATTGAGTGACCTAGAGCAGGTTTGAAGGCTCTATATGCTCCATAAGAAAGAGATGAAAAGGTACAGGAGTAGTAACTGAGACTAGATTTGTGAAGAGAGATTTTGGAGAGAGCTGCTTCAGCACTACAACTGTCCCACTCCCACCCTTCTGGGAGGAGGCGGAGCACTTCCCCGTCAGCCTCAAGTCTAGCGAGCAGGGCTTCAGGGGGACTTGAGAGAGCTTCATTTGTGATCCCTGGAGTTGGGAAGCACGTTGTGCTGATGCCAGAGAAGCCTGAGGGTCTGCCAGGGAGAGATCAGAGCCAGGAGAGAAACGCTGTTACACCGAGATTCACCTGTACTTCTTGAGTTTTGTCAAGGTAAAGAATAAGTGATTGTGTCCTGGGGACCCCATGTCGGCCACAACAGAGAGAGGGAGACCACCTGGGCCACTTTAAATATGATTCTGCCCTAGGGGGTGTCACTCAGAGAATAACAGACCTCTGTCAAGTGTCTGAATGGAATGAACCATGGGAAAACCAGAGCCTGAGGCTGGGCTCTGACATAGCCAAAGAAAAGAACTGCTTCACTTGAATCGTGAGTGTTCTGGGGGGTCAGCAGGGAGATGGTTGAAGAGTCTCCCAACGTGCCAAGGAGGGAAAAAGAAAGCTTCACCATCTTCCAGACCCAGAGAGATCAAGCCATTTTACAGGAATAGCAGCCCAGTGGGAAATAGCCTGCCCTTTTACCTCTGTACCTCCCCACACCTACCTGCCCCCATCAGGAGATCCTGAAAAGCCAGAAAAAGCAGCTAGTGGGTTGATGAAGAAGGAAGTGAGCTGGAAACAAAAAGCCAAATGCACCACTTTCCAGAAGGTAGGTTGCTTGTTTACAGTCAAGCCCTAGCTTGGGGAAAGACAAGAAAGAAATGTTATCTTTGAATCAGGATCTAAAGGTTGATATTTTACTAAATTAATATTTGCTAAATTAAAGTGGACAGAGTATTCTATATTACCTAAAAATAAGTAGAAAATTTAGGAACTTGATATATTTTTCATTCAGAGGGGAGAGAAGAATTTCCACTCCTGAAACATTTTAAAGGGAGATTGGAAGATTATACAAATAAACAATTAAATAACTTGTATTTTGATTATATGCCACAAGGTCTGCTTGTTCAAAATACAAAGGACAATGATTTTCAGAATAAAGAAGGTTATGGTCATGTTCATAGCAGTGCTCAGACCAGGATAATGTTCTATTCTGTATGCTGTTCCTCAAGAAGAATATTGCCAGAACAACCCTGATGGTGAATGGACACAAAAATCAATGCACGGCAAAGACAGCTCATGGAACTCAAGCTGTTCAGGCTGGAGAAAATTTAGGCAAGAAACAATAGCTCATTTAACTTTAATTAATGTGTGCACATGAAGAACAAATCATAAAAATTCTGTGATTCTCGAGGGCTGGATATGAACCGGTGGACACATAGGAGTGCAAAATGAGGAGATACATATTATATAATGCAAGTATTTTAAAAAAATGTTTTTACTTGTTTTGGATTATCTTGCATTGCAATGTATTTCTCGTTATTGGTTGTTCAATCTGAGTCTGGATGACATTTGTCATGGCTCATGCACAGAGGATCCATCGGCCATTTGGCTACAGGTCAAACTGCCCAAGACCAACTTGTTATAAGCCAGTTGCCAAATGACCAATCCACCCAAATGGCCATTTCCTTGAAAATCAATTCACCCAACACCAATTTGCCTCATCTACTTGTTTCCTTCGACAATTTCATTTCATTTGACTAGATTTCATTTTCTCCTCATAAGAGAGAAGTTTAGGTAATATTTAATTGATCACTGTCCTAGCTTTTGGGAGTCTGAGAAAGCAGACACAGAGGCAGTGACAATGCATTCTTGAATGTTTTTAAAGTATAATCCTCAATATAATGAATTATTACAATTGTATTCTTAAAAAATGCTATTGTTCCTCTCCCAGACCCTCATTCTCATTCCTCTCTCCCCTTTCTGCCTATTAGTCTCCAACTGCAGCACCAAGACACTGGGGCATAAACAAATGGAGCATTTCTTGGATGTAGAGGTGTTAAAAAAACAAACAAACAAACAAACTTTTTTCCCTCCATTGTGGAGCCAATTGACAGATAGATACAGGAGCCAGTCAAATGAAGATCAAAATATCACCTTTATTCCCAGTAAGGTATGTTGAAGGGTGCGGCCCAAATCTAATCAAATGGACCAATACCTCAGGTGCAGGCCTTCCTGCCAGAAGCAGCCAGAAACAATATTTCTATAGCACCTTTCCCACACCTGCAAAATTACAAACATGTCAATTCCCAGCCTACAGAGCATTATCACAGGCAAAAACATGACCCCAGAGCCCAGAACCCAAGAAATTCAGTATACCTGAGAGCCAAATGACTGATGAATCCTCTGTGTGAGAACCATGTGACAAATGTCATCCAGACTCAGCTTGGACAACAAATAGCTAAAAATACATCACAATGCACAACAATCCAAAACAATTAAAAACACTTGTTTTTAAATACTTGCATTATATATATCTGTATCTATCTATCTATATAATATATATAGATATACATATATCTCCTCATTTTATACTCGTTTGTGTCCACTGGTTCTTATCCAGCTCTCGAGAATCATAGAATTTTTCTGATCTGTTCTCCGTATGCACACTTACTATAATAATGGATAGAATAGATGGAGAAAAATGTTTTGGTTTATCCTCCTAGTATGTCATCAGTTTAGGACAATGTGTGGAGCCCAGGACTTGTGATTTTAAATTCTATTGGAGAAATCTCCCAGAAGGGTTAATTTTGATTTTACCTGCAATCTTGCAGTAGGCGCCTGTTCCACTCAGGGTAAAAGCCAAAGTCCTTATAAAGGCCTGCAGAGTTCCCTCATGCTAACACTTCTCTGACTTTATCTCTTCCTGCTCTCCTCCCTGCTTGTAGATCCTGCTCCGGCCACACTGACCTCCCTGGTAACCTCAAACACACCTTGCTCTTACCTACCTGAAGGCCTTTATCCCAGGTAAGAAGGCCATAGCCCTCAGTTAGTACACCCATGACCATTTGTGTATGTGTATGTAATATATATATATATATATATACACAAAACATATACATATTATATAATACTATACACATATATATGTTATCATTTATCTCATTCAATTCAAAGTATTAAATTACATATTTAATATACAATTTTATATGCATTATTAAATTACATGTAATTCCTTGTTAAATGATAAACTCCTAAAGGATAGAAACCATATTTTTAGGCCATCAAATGCCTTAGTACCATGTGAGGTGCAAAGTTGGATAAATGAGTTAATTACTAAATGAATGAATGAGTGGATAGGTGAATAGCTTAACAGACTAAAAGGTTTTTGTACCACTGGTTACAAATACAATCTCAAAGTCCCCAGTGGAAGCTGTAATTCTCATCTGGACAATACAAGACACAGTTGTCCAGAAACCACAGATGTCCTGGGTTATAGATGTCCTGGATTATAGATGTCCTCATCTATAATCAAACTGGTCAAAGTCATTCATAGCTTTGAGTCAGTCTTAGCTTGGATGCCTAGTTGAGCATGCCCCCTTGGCCCACAATATTGCCATCTGGTACCACCATCCTTCCAGTGTCATTAATCCATCTCAAGTTCTTCTAATACTGCTGTTGTGAAGCTTAAATTCTTGTACAGAGTTTGTAAAATGTAAAGTACTCCACACTTTTGGGACATTCATCATATTACTGCTCCTGGGACTGGTAGTCACCAGACCCAGTGACTAGTTGGTCTGATCACTCTTCTTTTTTGATCCAGAACAAATAGTAATCCATCACGAGCTCTCCTCGACTTCTACCCATATGGATCTCCAATCCACAACTCTCTTCTGTTAGATGGACCTTATCCACCAGAGTCACTGAGACCTCCCCAATAAGACTGGCTCCTACCCATGTAAGATAGCATGCCTTCTCAATAGGTTCAGGACAGTAAAAAGCAAATTAGTGTAATTAACAAGTTAGCAGAACCATGCTTTAACAGCCACCCCAAGACCTATCGCCAGTGTCATCTGGAGATTAGACTGGCAAAGCCAGTTATCTTCTGCTATAGGTAACTTGACTTGAGGTGACAAGGGATGGATGAGGACTTGACTCCCTTTCTGTTTCTTTTTTATGGTTATAGTGTGTATATGTACTAAAGAGACTGCATTTATATGTTTATGTATATATATATTGTATATATCTGTATGTATTTATACACACATATGCATACACACGTAAATATATATAATGCCTGTATATATACACACCCCCAAATAGAAAATAAAGTTTTGCTGGTTGTAATTTTTAATCTTCTTGCTCCTTTCACCAGGTTTGTAAGCCTTGTATCTTTTCTCCTTTATAATTTTGTAACATTTCATACTTTATTTAGATCACAAAAAATGTTCTTCTCCAAGTCTAAATTTTAATGACTCTTTCATTCCTCTTTTCATCCATTTGAAATTAATTTATTTGCTCTCTCTACCCTTTCCTGAAATAAGTCACTCAAAACCATCAGAAATATATATTTTTTAAATAAAATCAAAAGCACAAACAGTTCAGACTTCTACCACTTCTCACAGAGCTATTTAAAAGGACAGTATGGTATATTCTTATGGGTGTCATATACGTATGTAAAATGCCTATATATTCATAGAATTATAAAGAGTTAGTGTTGGAACCATACAGGGAATCCAAATGCATCCTTCATTTTCCATAGATGCCAATGAAACCCACGTAAGTTTTATGAGTTTCCCAAGGTCACACAGCAGATATAGATAAAGCCAAAATTGAAAGCCAGATATCCTAAGGAGTCATGGTTTTTTTTTTCCTAGTCCAAAATGTTGCCTTCCCTGGTACAGACAAAATGCAATTTCTAAGGTTGACATTCTACCAAGAAAGCCCCTTTTTAGAGTTAAATTACAGAAAGAGCATATTATTGGGGTCCTTTTGTGGTGCATGTGGGGCTTTAGGACATACATGACAAAATAGTAATATTTGGGGCAAAATTCAAAGATCTCAGGCTATTGTTGCTCCATTATACTTAAAAGGAAAAATGATTTGGTTGAGCTAAATACTATAAAATGTAATTATAGTCCTTGGGAACAACTCAGCAGAACTGGAGCTATATTTTGCTGTCTTAGCTCACCAAAGCCCTGGAAGAAATTCAAGAAGAGATTGTATAACAAGTGGCATACATCATTTCCTTTAGGCTCCAGAACTCAGTCATCAGAAAATGTGACCATTTGGACTCGTCAACAATCAGTGTTGATCACCAGAGTTTAATCGATCATGCATCAATGTGTATTGGCTAAAGCTGGGCCCTAGTTATTTCTCTCTGCATTTATCAGTAAATACTTATGTTTCCTTTACTGTAGCCTATGTATTTCTGTCTAAGGGAGATAAAATTACTGCTCTGAATAACCAGCTTTTCCAATTTAATCTGAATCTGACTTTTTGTCAACCTTATTTTTAGTTTATAAACTGCTTGAGAAGGGATTTTTTTTTTTTCCCTGGTTCCTGGCTGGGGTTGAAGCTGAGATTATGGAAATACCTCAAGAGTGGTTATTCTACCCACACTGAAATGAGAAATTTGGGGATGTTTAGTTGAACATTCAAATATTTCAGCTTTTACCCTTCACTATTAATAATACCATCATCTGTCTTTCACTCAGAAAAATCTCTCTTTTACTTTGTGCTTGAGAATTTCTTTTTCATTTTATTTCCTTATAGGGTTTTCTTGGGGTGATTCATAACATATTGAGGTCATGTCAGTTGCATTCTATTACACAAGGGGATGTTTCATTCTTAAAAGGTACCACGAGACCCATTGACATGTGTATCAGCCTTGAGATGGGGCTGTTTGTGCTAAAGATGCCAACTTATAAGTGATTGAGCTCAGAATCTTTTTCAAACTGCTGTTCCCGCTTTGGACAAAACCATACAAAAGATGAAAAGGTTCCTTACAACCTTAGGCTTTGGTTCCCATCTCCAGTCTTATAGGTATTTACTTAATTTGATAATGGCAGGTGGTGGGCATGGAAAAGAAGTAGTCTGAAGTTCTTTCCATAATGTCCAGGACTCCAAAATTAGCTTTTAATAGCCTTCAGCTTTTAATCCCAAATGACTTCTCACTCATTTTAACCAGTTTAAATTAGGACATGAAGAGCTGAAAAAGTGAATAATAAATTATAAATTACATGGCTAACAAGGGATTACTAGGATTCTACCAAATTATTCACTGTCCTCTCATAAAGTGAGGTGGTGTCATTTCCTGTGTGGCTATAGATTGGTTAGGGAGGAGTTTCACAGTTTCAGTTTCATCCTCTATTTAATATCCTTTCATCTTCATGGACATGTCTGTATCTCACTGTCCTTGTAAACCTCACTGAAGACTCCTGTACATGAAGATCAATCTTGGTACAGAGAACAATCAAAGAGTTGCCTACTTTTTTATTTTCTAGTAGAATTTTGATTAAAATAGTGAGTCTTCGCTGAAACCTAGCAATGTGTTTTGTTTTATGTAGACATCTCAGTTGAAATAAATGCATTCAGTTGTAAGTCTCAAATTCCCTGTGTGAACTCACAGTCCACTTTGACCTTCACTTCAATTCTTTCCTTCCTTTACTAGTTCCTATAGTAGTCACAGACTGCCATGATTTTCAGGCTGAAATAGACCTTAGAGATTGATCATTTAGTCCAGTTCTTCACTTTATAGAAAAGGAAAGCTGAAGCTCACAGAATTTAGGAGATGTTCCCAATATGACCCAACTAGCTAATGGTAAACCTGGGATAGATACCCACGATCCTAGACTTCTAATCCACTATTTTTTCAGATACTTCATTATCCCATTGCTCTGGCTTTGACATTGCTCACTCTCCTGCCAACATTCCCAACTCTCTTGTCTGTTGCCTTGTCCTTTCGTAGTATCCACCTACCAAAGCACCAGTTGTGGTTAGTCCAATGCCCAATCTGCTGAGTATTGGTGGAGAAAACCACCCAACTGGACAAGTTGCTGCTACTTTCATTTCAGAGCATCTCCCTCATCGGGCACATTAACGCTGCCTAGATGTCGTTCTGTGGTTCCACAGCTCCGTAAGTGCTAACTTTCCATAGTCAGCATTCATGTTCAGCACAGCAGTGATTCTAAACTTTCCCACTCCCCTCAAACTCTGGCCTTCCAGAAAACCTAGCATCTTATTTCCCAGAGAAAATACAAGGAATACAATTTATTGCCATCTAACCTACAAACTTGCTCATTGCCCTCTTTTCTTTCTTAATAGGAGGTGTACTTCTATTAAAATGAATAAAGTATTTCCTATTTAAGCCTAATCCCTGTGCTCATGCTTTGGATCACATCCCCGCCCCCCCTGCCCCCAGCACACCCAGGCATTCATTGTATAGTATTCTTTCTTTTTCAAATTTTTGTCACTACCACCTCTGCTGTCTTCTTTCCATAATAATCTAAATACATTACAGTATCTTCATTTGTCTGATACTTCCTAATTAGCCTCTTTGGTTCTTCTTTCTTTGTCATACCCTTAAATCTCTACGTTCCTAGGCATCTGTCCTAGATAATTCACTTTACCCATTCCTTGAACAATGTCATCTAATCTCTTGGTTTTTAACGTCACATTTTTATGCTGACAACTTGCAAATCTATATTGCCAAACCGGCTCTCCACTCCTCCACAACTCTCCCTCATTCTCTCTCTCTCTGGCTCTTCAGACATCTCCACTTACAAGCCCCAGAGACACCTCAGAATCAACATGTCTAAAACCAAATGCATGCTATTCTCTCACAAACTTGTTCCTTCTTTGTTTCTTGTCCCATCAAATGACACTACCATGTCAGCTAGTTATTATCCTTAACTCCCAGTCAAAAAGTATACTGTGAAATATTTAGCACAGCAGTTCAGAGAACAGCATTGGTCCAGCTCTACACCTTAGTCACTGCATAATCTTGAGCAAATTGCTTAGAGGCTTCAGTATTGCCTTTCTATAAAATAGAGATACTAATAGTGACTACTGAGAATTAAATGAAATAACACAAACGTGACATCCAGCACAAAGTAAGCATTCAGCACTTTTTATCATTACTATACTATGTTCATTAGTATTATTATTATTATCAGTACATACCTCAAATCAAAGTCCATTTCTCTACGTGCCTGCAGCCACAAGCCTAGCTGAGTCCAACTTTCATCTGTCCTCCATATCACTCAGAAGTCTTCTAGCTGATGTCCCTACCATCAGGCATGACCCCTCCAATCTATTCTCCACGTGGCACCCATAAGTGATATGCCAAACGTTTCAAGTTCTTTCTTTTTCCAAAGGCAATCAACCAATGGTTTCTCCTTTCTACTAGGTTAAAGTCCAAATTTCATGGAATGGTTTAAAAGTTTTTTTATCATCTAGCTCCTCTTTATCTCTCCAGCTTCATCTTTTGGTTTTCCCCACTCACTCTTTACATCTTTTTAAAAATTATCTTTTTTAAGGCCGGGC